>JAWQRP010003548.1:0-13199 GCA_033557875.1 Quadriops clusia
CCCAAGGCCCCATTGGAAAACCGGTTCTTAGTGCGCACCTACCAATAGCGATCTACCGGCCGTCCAAATTTCAGATTTTTCCCGTATCCGGTTTCGGCTGTGCGATGATGAGTGACTACCTGGCTGGGTATCTCAGTGGGTTTTCGATTTTATTAGTACTAGATAATCAAAAATTAGTTGTTACAACAAAGTAGTACACGTTTAACATGCAAACGTTTCTTTAAAAGGACATTAGTTGAGAATCCGAAAATTCCCGATTAAAATTTTTTTTTTAAAGTTATCTGACATGTCCCTCTTTATAATTCCGTTAAAAAATCTTGCCCGAACTAAAGTTACTAATATGTGTAGAAAAAAGTTATTAATTTTTTAATATGGCGAATATAACTACGTATAAGGTGCATTCCAATGTTAATGGACTCTTTTCAAAATGAGAATAAAAGCCTATTGATAAAACAAAAGCCCATTTATTACTGAGAATAGTCCCCACAAAAGTGTTTACTCTGGTTGTATGTCATTTGGATGGTCTCAACGACGTTGGATGGTCTATGGGACCATGTCGAATGGGTGTTTTAGGTTGAAGAAGATGTCATTAAGAGTAAAGATTTTTTATGGCCTACACATCACATAATGGAGAAGTTTACCTAAGATCGTAACAAATAAAAGTCGCTTTGTTATGCGAAAAATGCTTTTCAGTTATTGTCTGAATACAATGGAGTATTTTCTACCTGGAAAAACGGCCCTTGAGATTCAAATGTAAAACACTTTCTAAACGGCCAAACTGCTTAGTATTTTATCTGCAGTGGTTAATGTCACAAGTTTGTGCCGAGATTTAGATAGTGGTTACATTGTTTACAAATTAATAATAATATAGATTCAGTTCCAACAGGTAAGTTAATAACTATTTTGCAAATTATTGTCAATTTTATAAAGTTATAATCAAACATTAATTGTTAGAACAAAGTTAAAAGTTAAAAAAAGTGATTACTCCTTCAAACATGTTTTTTATTAAATAAATTATTATAATTATATGTATGGCCTGATAATCTGATTTTTACAATGATTTTGTTGTTTGGTTTGAAATAAAAGCCTATAGCGTTGCTATTTGATTTATTTTGAAGGGCACTACAGGTTCGACTCTTACACAAGCTTTCATTAGGTGTTTTAGTCGTAGATAGAGTTGTTGCTGAAAATTCGCATATGAAGAGCAATAGGCTGTATGTACAAACATTCCAACAGATTTAATTATTAAAAACATAAAAAAACATACAAATTTTAATTTAAATGAATATTTAGAAAGTTTAACAATATGTTTAAATTCAACATATTTCTAATTTAATAATTATTTTTACAGACAAAAATTTGGTCTTCCTATGGGATCCCCATTATCAGCATGTATTGCAAATTTAGTAATATTAATAATATCAGTCTATATAAAAGATATGTAGGTGATATTATTCTTTCTTCTTTACAAAATCAAATAGGTCATATTTTTGTAACATTTAATAACTGTCACGAAAAATTAAAAAATAATTTATAAAAATCAAAAGATAATAAAATATTTTTTTTTAGATATGACTTTCATTTAAAAACATACTAAAATGCACACTTCTTGGTTTACAAAAAATATTTGGTCAGAAAGATATATAAATTGTTTATCAAATTGTGATTTTAATTATAATAAATATGGAGTGGTCTCCACTCGACTTTCTCGCATGTTTCTAAGTTGCACTAGACAAGATAAGACAGATTCACATTAGGATTCAGAGCGATTTTTGAATAATTTTGTTATTATACACACCTGCATATTTAAAAAAATAGATAAAAAAGATTACTTCCGGTTGGACAGTTCTGCTAAAATTACATATCCGTTAGTTTTTTGTTATTTCTGAAGCTGGTACAAAATTTGAAACAAATACCTTGAAGCAAAAGGGTACTTTACTTGAAAGAGTTTCACTTCCGTTTCAGGTAAACTACCACTTCCGGTTGAGGGATTGAGCTTAAATTTTATATCTGTCAGTTTTTCGTTATATCTGAAGCTAGTACAAAATTTGAAACAAATATCTTGAAGCAAAAGGGTACTTTACTTGAAAGAGTTTCACTTCCGTTTCAGGTAAACTGCCACTTTCGGTTATCCGAATTAACCCAAAAGCTGATACGAGTTTACTTTTTAGCTCAAATGACTACATACCAAACTTCATCGATCTAGCTCAAGCCGTTTCTCTGCGAGAAAGTAAAAATTAAACATACATACTTAGAATACCTATGAGATGAGATACTAAAAGAAAATTAATGGAAAACATTTTCAAAAGGAATAAGATATGAAAGTATGGAAGCCAGAAGAAAATATGAAAAATGATTTTTAGGAATACTTCGAAAAGCTCTACAAAAATATGAAGACCTGCTTGTATGTGCCGAGGACAAAGACCATGAAATATATAACTGCCAGAAGACAGCATAACGGAAACTTTAAATTCAATAAGAAGCTTCAGGATGTCCCATACCGTCTGGACGGTTCAGTTTTTCTTAAAAGCGATATTCCTGTAAAACAACTATATAATAGGTTACTTGTCCTTTGCTAACCTTCGAATTGGATATGGTAGCCCATCGTAAATAGCTGTCAAGGATTCCTATTGTGGTCCGAATGTTTTTTCGGCCCTCTATTATCTAACGGCTTCTATAGTCATCGAAGTACAAAATAGTTTTGTTAATTACTTGAATGGTAGTGCTTATCAACTTTCTCAACCGAGGTGCATTGCAGTATGAATACGCAAATCACTCATCTAAACTCTAGTTTAGGGTAGGTGTTGGATC
Source organism: Quadriops clusia (assembly GCA_033557875.1). Classification (NCBI taxonomy): domain Eukaryota; kingdom Metazoa; phylum Arthropoda; class Insecta; order Coleoptera; family Hydrophilidae; genus Quadriops; species Quadriops clusia. The sequence continues at coordinate 2,812 of JAWQRP010003548.1, forward strand.
GCTCAAAACAAGATGCCATTCACATTGGTGAGAATTGAGCCTCCGCCCACTGGCAATACTATTGAATAATGAAATGAGCACTGATTTGATTTGTTACACTTTTCATGTTTGTATTTTTGGATCGTACCGAAAGCACCATGTTTCATTATCCGTAACAATTCGGTTTTGAAAGCTTCTTTCATTTCTGATGTCCGTGGAAGAACTAATTCTCATTGATATTTGTTCTTTCGTCATTGTGTGGAACAAATTTAACAGGAAGTTTATTTTACTCGTGTCGTTTTACCCATATCGTTTTGAAGGAAGATCCCAATCTTGTCTTCTTTTATCTAATCTTTATGGTTTCTTTTGTCATTTCCAGCGAAGAAGCTATTCGGATAGAGTAGGTAGGCCAAATGGGAAAGTCGTTGGTGCACATTTTCTAAATTTGCATTCAATTTGGGGAACGCTCCTTGTTTAACGATAAAATTTCAACATGGCTCTGAAATTTTATTAGGAAGAACTGTTATAACCATATCAGTTGCCATCCGATTTGCATAAACTTATGTACGTTAAAAAGAAGAAAAATGCACTTTTTTTAATGATATTAACGTTTAACACATGGCAATATCAATTACTAAAATATGGTGCTAATCTTAGTAATTAATTGTTGTAGGTACACGTACCTGCATCACAATATTGCATGTGCCTATTTATTTGCGCAATAATTTTATTATAATTGTGATGAGAACATTTTATCTTATTAAATAAAGTCACATGCCTACATATATATAAACGTAGAATTCAAATTGCTTTAAAAAATATGAGTTTAATTCCCGTTCTAACCACGAAAATCTTCATAGCTCCGAGCAACGAGCAAAACATCTGTTCCAATTTATCTTGTTCATAATGTCAGGAGGTAGAGCCAGAATATTCACAAGGCAGCATTCCGTGCTTTTTTCATTAAAATAATAACATAATGGAAGAAATTAACGTTTCAATTTGGAATCAGTCATGTTGAAGAGTGGCCGGGGCGGAGGAGCTAACGGGAGCAGAAATACCGCATATAAAAATCGCAAATAATTATCAGGATGTCGCACAAAGAAATTTAATCTCGCCATGCAACAATTTAAATTTCTTTGATGAAAATTGAGTGTTTACACTCGACAAACTCTGTTTATAATAATTGTTCGCTCCGCCTGCTCTTCGTCGGCAAGAACTCGCGGACAACAAACCCCGGTTAATTAATTTTTATATTATATTTCATACGTCGCATCATCAATTTATTTAATTGAAAGATGACCCGCTGGCTACCCGGCACTATGAAAACATTTTATTTGCCCCCCGCCTGGACCCCGATAAACATCAGCCTTTTTCAGAATTTCTTGTAACTCGAGCTCGAGCTCGTATCGCGTTACTGTACGCATAATGGATAGGCCGGACGTCTCTTCACAACGTTTTAAATGCCAATTTACTGGCCATTTATATGTAAAATTTCTAAATTAATAACGATCCTTTCAAAGCGAATAAATAGATGGGAAATAAGGAACTACATATCTCTCCATCATGCATACAATAATATTGTGATAGAGGCACTAGATTGCACAAAACTTTATTTAGAAAAAGTGCACATAATTTAATGTTCAAGGTTTTCTCTTTTCAAGTTGGCACAAATTTATTAGTATTTCTTTGTTTCTAATACATACGCCAATAAAAAACCTATGTTTCACAGCTACAACGCTATACATCATAGTAACTTATTAAACTGTTTTTTTTTCTCAATCTGTCTATTATACAGACACATATTGCATACTCTACAGGAGTGTCGAATAATTTAATTACACGCCATAAATCATGACATGGCTTTTCCTTCATTACCATAATAATCATATATAATTACGGATTTTTCAAGCGTCCTCTTAATGCACACTTTACGTCACACCAAATGCCAAATTTAAGCTTTTATAATCGCGGGGAAAATAAATAATGATTAATGCATCCGAGTTCAGAGGCAAGCGAGTTATTTTCTTAGCGAATGAATAAATAAGAATTTTAATCTGCCTGCCCACATAAGTATTTTCAATATTTTATCATTATTCTTTGCGCGGCGAACGGCGCTCTATGAACGGTATTTTATAAATAAATCTTATTAAACATGATTAATGCCCATGGTAAAGGATTCCTGTTGAAACACATCAAAAGGCCGTTTCTTTTATATCCACCAAATTATAGGTTTCCCATTATAATGGGCCGAGGCCTCGATGCTAATTACCTTGTAATTATGGTATTATTCTTCGGCCGGCATTCATCTCCACAAAGAGAAATTGCACGGCAATAGAAGGTATGTGCATTATTTATTATTATTTGTACTTGTGAGATGGTATGCAGGTATAAGTTATTAATCGTGCATCATATTGGAAACGAGGATCAGACTCGCAGTTAAAATTGTTTATAAACAAAAGACCGGAGTCAATGGAAGTTGGAATGGAATTATTATTTCTAACAATGGTGTACGAAGAAGAAATTTCACCATGCATACCAGTTAAATGTTATTTTATCTGCAATCTATGAAATGACAAGTCATTCGACATATTTTATTTTGTTGTCTGGATGTGATCAGTTATGTAAGAAACTGAAATCTCGTTTGAAATAAATAAATGTTGGGCAATAAAACCGTAACATAAATATGTAAATTTAGGCTTAAACCTGGTCCAGTTGGGTAAAATATTTTTTGTAGATTATTTCAGCAACGTTTTCAAACTAGACATATCTGTTAACAATTTTAATTTAATATGTTGCAAGCATTATTGGTAGTATGCAATTTATGGGAATTACAAATGAGTTAAATATACATAAAATAGCTGAAGATGCTTTCACTTTGGTTTATTCTGTTAGTCTGATGGGTGTGAAGCTTCCATTCCTCATTAGGTATGTTTATCGCAAAAATATTTTTAAATAATTATAATAATAAATATATTATTAAAAAATTAATATTAATTAATCTAATTTTAAGATAATGGAGACTAACGTGTTAGCTACATGTCCCGCGCCAAATGGACTCAGTGGACTTTTATTTACGAATTTGATTAATTTGTTAATGAGTTCGCAATGTTTTCTTCATCAAAATACTTACCCTCCGGATCAGAGTTTGAGTTTAAGAGATGGAGACACTTTTGATTTTATTGTGGTTGGTGGAGGATCGGCGGGCTCTGTTGTAGCTAGTAGGCTGTCAGAGATTAATAATTGGAAGGTGGTCCTGATTGAAGCTGGTGATTATCCTTCATCTACTTCAGAAGTAAGTAATCGTGCTTCTCTAAAGTTTACTAGGTACTCCTTACATTGCTTATTTTTTCTACTTGTTATTCTGTATATTATTCTGCTTCTTATTCTGTTTATTATTCTGCTTCTTATTCTGTTTATTATTCTGCTTTTTATTCTGTTTCTCACTCTATTTCTTAATTGTTATAGATACCTGGTGCATGGCTCGCCTTGCAAAACACGAACGAAGATTGGAGTTACTCCACGGAAAAATCGGGCGAAGCTTGTTTAGGCTTTTTGGACCATGGATGTCGTTGGCCTCGGGGAAAAGTGTTAGGTGGTAGCAGTGCCATAAATGCAATGATTTACGTCCGAGGAAACAGAAGAGATTATGATTCTTGGGCCAAATCTGGGAATCCAGGTTGGGATTACGCCTCAGTCTTGCCTTATTTTCTGAAATCGGAAAACCTCCAATCTCCTGGCTATTTGCTTCTTTCGCACCTCCATTCTACATATGGCAATTTGACTACCAGCAAAGAGGATGTTAATTATCCTCTAGTAGAATTGCTCAAGCGAGCGGCTCAAAGTTTAGGTTACAAATATAACGATGATGAAGCAAATTTAGGATATTTTGCTCCCTTGGCCACTATAGATGAAGGTGTAAGGTGCAGTACTAGCAAAGCGTTTTTGTCGAAACTGGGCAAAAGAGATAATTTAAAATTAGTTCTCAAGGCGCAAGTGGGAAAAGTTTTAATTAATTCCGAGAAGAAAATTGCCACTGGCGTTGAGTTAAAATTGAACAATGGGAGGACGCTAAGAATCAACGCTAAGAAGGAAGTCATCTTGTCGGCTGGCGCCATAAACTCACCCCAAATTTTGATGAACTCTGGAATAGGGCCTCGTGAACACCTGCGCCGGTTTGGAATCCCTTTGGTTCAAGATCTGAGGGTAGGAGAAAATCTGCAGGATCATCTCATGTTCATAGGTTACCAAATATCGGTGGACGAAGCCCTTTTACCACCAGTGAACAACCAGGACGATTTGTACGATTACTTTTCTAAACGCAGAGGACCATTGGCAACCAATCTAGACGTTAACTTAATGGGTTTAGTGAATACTCTTAAAAATTCGCCTTTTCCTGATATTGAAATAGTGCACTTTTTGGAAAGGAAGGGCGACTTAGCGTCGTTTCAGTTAATAGCGGACGCCTTCGGATTGAACAAGGACATTGTAGACAACCAACGACAAATCCTTCTGAATACTAGTCTTTTAATAATGGCTCCAACGCTATCCAAGCCTAAATCCAAGGGCAAGATTTTGTTGTCCAGTTCGGATCCTTACCAAAAACCATTAATATACGCCAACTACTTAAGTGATGAATTAGGAGAGGATTTGGAAACTCTCTTGCGCGGAATAGACTTTTTGAGTAAGATAACTCGAACGGAATTCTTCACAAAATTCCACTCAAGAGAAGTGAGGCCTTACTTACCATCTTGCAATGGCTTCACAAATAATCGCGAATATTACAGTTGTGCCTTGAGACATTTGTCTACCAGTCTTTACCATCCTGTGGGCACTTGCAAAATGGGACATAAAGAGGACAAAAGTACTGTGGTAGATTGTCGACTGAAAGTTCATGGAGTTCAGAATCTTAGAGTTGTGGACTCTTCCATAATGCCCACGATAATTAGTGTGAATGTTAATGCGGCCACCATTATGATTGGGGAAAAGGGAGCGGATATGATTAAACAAGATTGGCGTGAATTTGATTACAAATAAGTTAAGTGCATTTATTTGTTTGCAAGTATCTAATTATTATAGTTATTGTTAAAATTAGGTTTATCTACATACTCGTTATTAAAGATTTATATTTTAAGGTAATACCTATATCTAATATGTTATTATGGAAAAGGTTCCCTTACAAGAGGTAACATAATGTAATAATACAAAATTCTTTCACGTAGCTTCCCTAGGCTCGCATTGTCCGAACCTACTAGAACATTTTATCTTTCGGCTATCTATCCACAAGTACCCCCGGAGGGCTCGTAAGAAATTTAAGGGTAGGTAATAAAAGCTACACTGAACTTTTCAAAGTCATGGGCATGGAAATATTATTGTTCACGTACTTAAAAGAAATTTGTTTGAAAACATTTATTAAAGATCATTTTTTCCAGTAGCATTTTGTGCAAAGACGAAATGCTTGCGTTGCCCTTTGCTTTTGATTTATTCAAAAGAATTGAATGCTTTATTTAACTTATTCCAAGTTTTCCCGTAATTCCACGGCAGTGCTCTCGCAACACAGCAAAAACGTACATTAGATACAATTGGAAAGTTTCCTCCTAAGTACGTATATATCTGATTATACAAAGTTCTCTCGTGTAATCGTTATTTGCCGTAAGTTAACAAGGAGCGAGAGTCTGTAAAGTTTTAAAGAAATCCCTGAAATCTGCACGAATAAAAGGAAATTGCTGCCGCTGCGAACTTCTTTCTGCATAAGTAATAATTTATTTTCTCGAATTTAAAGTTTACTCAATACTTTTCGGAGCGAACCGACTTCCAATTTATTGTGAAAACATCGGGCGTGCGAGTGCGCTTGCTAAATTGCTTCCGAACAAATTATTTCTAAGTGAAATAAGATTGATTTCTTATGGCGTAAATAACGAAATGTTTGCAGAAAGGGGAACACTTATAAATAAAGGGGCCACCGTGTTACAGTATGTCAGATATTCACTTCAATTTTTGGACAGTTCTGAATGATAATATAATCGATGGATTTTTTTACTACTATATAGTATGTAGCTTCTCTATGTAGAACACAGATATAGGGTGAATCTTTGGTATAGGAACGTTTTTCATGTATTCTTTTCTTAGTTTAGTTGTCTGTAGAATGCCTATACGCGGTTTTAAATGAGAAATGCATAGACACAAGATACTAGACAAGAACGATTACGACCAAGGATAGATTCTTCAAACGAATAATTTACATCACCAAGTAAGGAAGAAGAAAAAGGCTATAACATGCGTACGGTACTGCGGAGTCCGATCAGAGTACAAATACGGCTCAGCGTTCGCACAAAGAGACAAGGCACGCATTAAAAGGAGCAATTAAAAGTAAATTACCTCCTTTTATTTTAACTAGGACACGGCAGTGCAGCCGCACGCACACACATAATGCCTAATTCTGAAAAATGAGTCCGCCATGTTTGGCCGAACAAAGAGACCAGCCTGCCACACATCAAAAACAGCATTTTATCATTATGTGTTTACAAATTGCCCAGCATGAAGGAAGTTTTGGTGCACTTTTTGCCGGATTAACGCCGAAGTAATGAGACAGGACCTCGCCTCGCTCTTCCTCCTCCACTGATACGATTTTAATGATTTTTAAATTTCGATTTTATGGACGAGGTGTGTGATATCATTGTTATTAGTGTAATTGCGGCCTGCGCTGTTTTTGACGAGGGATTCCTCTATTTCTGTGTGCATGAATGACTGGCAATTAGGCACTTCAGTTATCTGTGTTGTTTTTGTGCTGCCTTTAGAAATGTATTTCTAATGTTGCGTAAATAATTTTTTACATTTATAATCGTTCGATAGCGGCCATTGTAGATGTAAAAAAAAGAATATCAAAGCTCTGAACGTAAAAGCTGTACTTATACGCAGAGTTGTCTTAAATATTCTTAATACAATTAAATTATATCGAAAACTTTTTTCATATCCATTTTAAAATTATCAGTTAATAATCATACGTTTGTACCACCTAACTTATCAAAGTGCCATTTTATACACTTAGTTATAGTCAGCCGAAGATATTCTTTCTAAATGTCTGCCATCAAGGGCTAATCAATATTTATAACGACCTTCCGAGCTGTAAATACTTCGTGCATATTTAATGGCTAATGGATCATCGAAATCAACTGATTGGATTTATGTTTTCTAAAGAGATATTATGTAAGGTAACATCGAAATACCAATTAGGACAGTCAGCTATTTTTGAAACTTTTTGTTTGAATCAAATTATTTTTGTAATTATCAACGACAGTACGTTTATATAGAATGTATTAATTTCTAAAAAAAATGCGGAAACTTCATTAATAAGCACACACCTATAGATATATCATTTATGTTGCGAAATGCAAACAGTGTAATAGCCTGTATATGTGTTTGTGTTTTTATAATTTATATCTGATATTTACAATTTCCTATCGCAATTTTCCAACATTACTCATAAATTTAAGATAGAGTTTTAAATTTTGCAATAAATATTGTAGATATATAATTAGTGTATTAGTTTTCAATGTTAATGTAATACATTATCAATTCAATTTTCATACGAAAATTGTAAATTTTAAATAAAAATGCAATGACAATACTAAGAATTATAAGAAAACAAGTTATTGTAAAAATTATTGTATAATTACAAATACTTTTTACAGTGTAGATATAATGCCATCATTAACGATAATAACGATCTATTATGTAGCGTTTATAGCCGAGGGTTTTTTCATTATTCCAAAATCATGTAAATGCCCCATATGCGCTTCACTTTATATAAACTAACGTAAATCGTTAATTGCCCTATCTACATTTGCTTGCACGATATATGGCAGGGTAATTATGGTTTTACGGCGCAATTAAGTTCATTATTTTTCCAGTAGCAGGGTTCAGTGTGCACTCTGTGTTTTATCATGTTCCACGGTCACGTACGGTTCAAGTAATGGGCAAAACAGAAGGAGGAAGAATAAGTGAACGAGTGAAATAATAATTTATGGGATCTAATAAGCTGCGGTTTCCGGTAGCGACTAGTGCTTGGCTTCCTGTCTGGAAACACGTGTCATTTCGTTCGCTGACTTACGCGTTAGTTACCCTACATTTCCGAGGAAAATTGCTTTAGGTGGATATAAGTGTGCTGTATCATTTTTCAGAATACGTACAAAGAAACTGCTGAAATGCGATCAACCCTTATCCACTCAGCACATTTTAGACATTTCTAATAAGAGTATACTCTTTTAGCTACGAAGTTTTTAGTTTGTTGTAATAAAATAATACACTAATGATTCTTGACCGTTTTATGTATAGAACTTAATGTACAAAGATATAAACAAATCAATAGTTTTTTTGTACAAACAACTGTGGCAAATAACAAGGAGAATGTATTCTGAAAAGAAGTATACTCACCTAAGTTATTACACTATAAATTGTAATTGTTATTCAACAATCGAGAAATGGACACAATAAATTGAATGGTATACAGCGAATATATACCATAAAAGTTTTTTTGCATGATGCAGAGTTGGCTGGCCTATATAGGGGCATCATATGGCCCATGTAGATAAAAGCACATTAAATTTATTTATGCATCGCTTGCCGTTCCGCCGTGATGGATGATGGTTGAGAGTGTATTTTATATTTCCGATCATCCAGATATCAGCATCTCGCGCATCTGCCGTGCAGAAGTGCTGGCTGGCCCTGGCAAACATAAAAGCATTCGATATTATGTCGTCCCGGTTAACATAACATCGGCGTATGATTCCGCTGACCTGAATTTTTCCCATAAATGTTTTAATATGGAGAATTACTGCAATATCAAATATAATGCAGCGCCGTATAAAACGGACTTATGGGGTTATTATTGTAAATGCGGACGTTTTATGCGGCGCACAATGTAATATGAACACTTTACGGTTATTGTTTGGGTGATGCCCATTTTTGCTTCAACGGACTAACGTCTAGATGAACATCTAGAGCATCCATTGTTCCATTCGACACATGTAATTGCGTCTAGACATTATAATCTTGCTGCCTTTGCCAAGTTCATCGCCTAGTCCTAGAGCCCCAGATCGATCAATAACGAACTAAGATACCATACATCAAGATCGTACGTTGTATATGATTTGTCCCCATATTCAAGATTGGTTTTGTAAAGCAGGTGTGCCTTAAGAAATTCCATTTTCTCTTTGATTTTCTTGTCGCAAATCTGGAGAGAAACTAGTTTCTCATGAATTCGGCTCTGTCCACAAAGCAAAGTACGCTTACACACAGACTGGATTCGCTTAACACGGCCACCACTTTTTCAACAGTGGTTATGTTAATTCACAAAACATTTGCCATCGGTCACCTGAATTCCCATGGCGAGCAGAATGCCCCGGTCAACGTCCTTTGAGCTCCGATTTTTTTAATGTTGGCACAACTGGCCTGCACCTTTCACTGCTGGATTAGGGAGGACTTGGTATTGAACGCCGACCGTCTTTATTAATTGCGATTTATTGACATGCAAATGAGGGATTTGCCTTTCTCGGAAGCACGAGGCGCTGGAACCCTAAACGAGAAAGTAGGGCGAAGTCTATGTGTTCATTTGTTGCATCTGCACGATCCTAATTAATACTCACAGAAAATCATGTGGTGGCCATTAAGGGACTATGTTTTGCAACAAATTGAGTCTATGTGCAAATTAATTTTCTATTTGGATTAAGGTCATTAAGCTGTTTGATGTAGGCACAAAACTACCACGCGCCTCCGCCAATTGTGCGTGTATAGTGTATAGCTACACTGAGGGGAAGAAAATGTTGATTCAAACGATAAATTGTTGAAATAACTAATAAAATGTCTATGCAAAATTTTTAAGTGCTTGCCTTAGCATTTTTAACAAATAAAATTGTTGAATTTACATATCAGGAATGTTTAAATGCTGCAATGTTGTTTCAATGCTGCTATTTTGTTAAAACAACAATTTAAATGTTGATTTAACATGCCAAGAGTTAACATTTTATAGATTGTTGAATGAACAATTTCTTTTTCCTCTGTGTAGAGTATTATAATTGTTTAATTTGTCAAGAATTTATTTTTTACCATTTCTTCATGATACCTTCAAATATTTTAGTTACAAGAATCAAGAAAAATATAAATCGGTTTCAATTCTTTTGGGAGCAATATTTTAGCCAACATTTTGTTTTTATTTAAAAACTTCTTCAGAGGCTTTCATTTATAGTTTATAAATGAATTAGAAATTTCCTATCTTTCATTGATTGATCTTTCATAATTTAAAGGTACACAGAAAAAAATTTTCTGTAAAATTACAGTACTTTACCTGGCAACTTTGTGGCCAGGAAAAAAACTGTAAACTTACAGGAAAATAGTATTTTTCTTATCAACACATT
>JAWQRP010003549.1:0-13198 GCA_033557875.1 Quadriops clusia
TGGTGGGGTCTAGGGCACCGCTCTTTTTTAATTTGTCAATAAAATAATTTATTCTATTTTGAATCTTATTAGTTGGGTCATTGTTTAATTTGGTATAGGATAATTATTATTATGATAGGGATAATTATTATTATGATAAGAATAATTATTATTATGATAAGGATAATTATTATTATGCTAAGGATAATTATTATTATAGATAAGTAATTACAAAATGGATATCTGTTATAGAGAAGGATGTAACTAGAAAAGCAAAGTCGTGTATTTCACAAAGTTGTGCATTTCACAAAGTTGTGCATTTGACAAAGTTGTGCATTTTACAAAGTTGTGCATTTCACAAAGTTTTGCATTTCACAAAGTTTTGCATTTCACAAAGTTTTGCATTTTACAAAGTCGTGCATTTCACAAAGTCGTGCATTTCACGACCGAAGTAATTTTATTTGCGGATTTATGAAATTTGTTTATTGGAGCACATGTCGTGCATCCTGCACGAGACAGGGAGTGAGGATATACTGCGGAACACAGGAAATTATGTCCAACTCTATCCACATGCGCGTATTGTCTGATACGTCCTAAATCACGTCTATGATTTACAGCGTATTCCACGCAAATTGAAGCAATAAATTAATTCTACTACAGTTTCATAATTTTTCAAAATTGAAGCACAATAATCATTAAATTGTTTCGCTTGATTTATCGCTGAGTATTTATTTCGCATAAAATATTTGCATTAGCTTTGCCTGCGGCCGCCGCCTGCCTCCGCAAAAAATGAAAAGTCCCTCCGCGATGGATGTGCTTGCAAAAATGCCAATTTCCCTAATTTGTGGGCAGGCCTTGTTTTCATTTAAACGGGGGGAGAAAAAAAAATTTGATACTACATCAAATCGCAAGGAAAGCAATAGATCGTTTTGTTCGTTATATTAACTTCGTCTTACAAACCTACTTCCTCCTCACTTGTTGTCCAAAGTAATTAAGGAGCCCGGATGCCAACAAAATTATTATTAAAATCACAACTACTATGCAAAGACCCTTAAGGACCTCGCATCTGCGTGACCACTGCACTTCTTGCCTAACTATTTCTAACTTCTTTTGCTTCTTTGCATCTTTAATCTTCACTTTAGCGACATTTCCAGATATCCTCTGACTCAAAACGTCAGATTCCTTATTGTCATCTTCTTCCTCAACCTTCGTCGCGATTTTAGACTTTTTAGTGGCACACAAATTTGACTGTTTCTTTGTTTTAACCTTATCAGTAGAGATTCTTATTTTTTCCTCTTGCAAAATGGTCCTGCGCCTCTTCCTGAAGCTCGTGGATTCAGTTTCATTCGTTTTTTCTTTCATAATTGTCACAGTAAATTTAGCAAGGTCTAGAAAACGTTGCCATACCAATCAAATATTTCTAAATTTAAATACCTACTAATTCTTAAAATTCATCTAATTCTTAAATATTGAATGTGAACTTATGATCACTTTAAGGGCGGTATGCCGAAAGCACATTTACCCTCTGGCCAAGGTTAAAGGTAGGTTCACAATGTAATTTACCGGAGCTATACACCAGGTACATTAGATTGTGAACCTACCTTTAACCTTGCCCAGAGAGTAAATGTGCTTTCGGCATACCGCCCTAAGACTAACACAAGGATCCAAGGATTCATCTTCTTATTTCATTCGATTCCAACTTAATATTGAACGCAACTTTAATTTAGAGCCGGCGAATCGTCGAGAGCAGGCACAAAAACGAATAAAACCATATTTTCTTTACCGGAAATAAAAAAATGATTAAAGCGTTATTCTCCGGCACGTTTGAATCCATAATTCAAGAATCAGGCGTGAGCACAAGCTGAAAAGTTTATTGGCGGTAAACAAAATTTGTCGAGTCGGGCTTTCGCCAGGATTTTACGAGAGCGTATGCACAAACTACAATTACGGGGGAGCACATTTAAAATAAAAACTCCCGGGGAACGGTATCTACTGGAGGAGCATAATAACCGTCATTAGCCTTAATTGAAGCATTCGTGAAAACTCAGCGTTACTTACAACTTGTTCGACTAACAAACAATTATGAAGTTATCAATCTAAGATGGATTCTCTTTAATTGCTGTAAACTAATTAGCATTCGTTTGGTCGACTTTGGCAGCTTAGTAGGTATGCAATTAAAAATTTATCATGACGTCAACTGCTCGATCATATTTCGTTTAATTAAAGGATATCGGAAACTTTATTCTTCGTCGCTCGCACAGTAACAAGGTAGGGCTCCCTGAACATTCCCCCAGCGTGCGCCATTACTCATGGTCACATCTATTATAGTATTTACATCCTCTGAAACATTGTTGTATAATAGATGAATATGCAAGTCTACACACTGAATGAACCTGGGTTAGAGATCCCAGATCTGTCAGAGGCCTTGTTAATTCCCATCTAGTTCGCGTGAGTCCAGGACACGACACCATTAGTGGCCGCGAGTCGCAGGATCAAGCCAGGATTTACCTTTGCTTTATTGCTTTTGTACTTTTGCGTTCGTGTCCAGGTTATTTGTCTTAATTGGAGTTGAGACTTTCCAGGAACAAGATTTGATTTCACGTCTTGTTATTTTTGTTATAATTTGTATTTGATGAGATTATTATCATTCATGCAAAACAATGAAACGAACACTCATTATTTTCTTTCTAAAAATAAACCGAAACATTCCCGCTTGCATTTGTTTAATGTCTGTTTAAACGACTTCTTGCTGATTGTGTAAGATTGCCGGCGAAACGTAAATTACCGGCGTGTGGGGCGAGACCGTTGATCATTAAAATTAGATTTAATTCAGAGTTGCTTTTAATGAATTATTTGCCATAGTTATGATGTCTGTGAATTGTTTACTGACCACATTGCTTTTTATTTTTTTTTTAGTTTTTTTAGGTTTTTGTTTATTTTTTTTAGTTTCATTTTTTAGTTTCTTTTTTTAGGTTTTTTCAGTTTTTGTATATTCTAGTTTCAATTCAATCCAGCAGATTAAACGATTTTCTGTAGGGTAAGTGCACAGGAAACTTCCTTAATACAGTTTAAATCAAAACTTGAGCGTAAGCAGCTTCAATCTTATTCGCCCTTTCAACTCCCTCCATGAATTGATTATCAATTTATACCTTTAACTTTAGCTGCATAAATTTTCTTGTAACATGTACCAAAGCAGGTAGCAGAAACTATGTCTGTTGAGGATAAGAAAGTTTGTAAATTGATGCATCGATTACAAGTAAATTAGCAAACCAAATACAACACGGTAAGGCACTCTATAGTGCTCTTGATATTCCCGTAATATCCCAAGACGCGGGTATTCTATAATAAAGGTAATTGGACTACTTGTCTGTCAAACGTTAATTGACCTGATATTAATTTAATTTGGAAATAGTTATTCGCCGCCAATATACTCGTATATTATCGTTAATTAAGTTAGTGTGGTGAATTTTGAGATAGTAGTAAGTAGTGTTTGGACTTTAGATGTTATCAATTTATCACTTTATTTTATCATCATCACTTTATTTATAGAAAAAGTAGACGTAATTTTATCATCATCACTTTAGTGTTCTTTCTTAATGCAGACTTAAATAATTTTATAATTTCTCTATTTTTTTATAATTTCGCTATCATCAACATCACTTTATTTATAGAAAAAGTTGGCGTAATTTTATCATCATCACTTTAGTGTTCTTTCTTTATACAGACTTAAATAATTTTATAATTATATTATAATAAGATAGCTTCAACATCACTTTATTTATAGAAAAAGTAGACGTAATTTTATCATCACTTTAGTGTTCTTTCTTAATACAGACTTAAATAATTTTATAATTTCTCTATCTTCAACATCACTTTATTTATAGAAAAAGTAGACGTAATTTTATCATCATCACTTTAGTGTTCTTTCTTAATACAGACTTAAATAATTTTATAATTTCGCTACCTTCAACATCACTTTATTTATAGAAAAAGTAGACGTAATTTTATCATCATCACCTTAGTGCTCTTTCTTAATACAGACTTAAATAATATTATAATTTCTCTATCTTCAACATCACTTTATTTATAGAAAAAGTAGACGTAATTTTATCATCATCACTTTAGTGTTCTTTCTTAATACAGACCTAAATAATTCTATAATTTCTCTATCTTCAACATCACTTTATTTATAGAAAAAGTAGACGTAATTTTATAATCATCACCTTAGTGCTATTTCTTAATACAGACTTAAATAATTTTATAATTTCTCTATCTTCAACATTACTTTATTTATAGAAAAACTAGACGTAATTTTATTATCATCATTCATTTATTTATCATCATCACTTTAGTGTTCTTTCTTAATACAGACTTAAATAATTTTATAATTTCTCTGTCTTCAACATCACTTTATTTATAGAAAAGGTAGACGTAATTTTACCATCATCACTTTAGTGTTCTTTCTTAATACACACTTAAATAATTTTATAATTCCTCTATCTTCAACATCACTTTATTTATAGAAAATATAGACGTAATTTTATCATCATCACTTTAGTGTTGTTTCGTAATACAGACTTAAATAATTTTATAATTTCTTAAATAATTTTATAATTTCTCTATCTTCAACATCACTTTATTTATAGAGAAAGTAGACGTAATTTTATCGTCATCACTTTAGTGTTCTTTCTTAATACAGACTTAAATAATTTTATAATTTTTTAAATAATTTTATAATTTCTCTATCTTCAACATCACTTTATTTATAGAAAAAGTAGACGTAATTTTATCATCATCACTTTAGTGTTGTTTCGTAATACAGACTTAAATAATTTTATAATTTCTTAAATAATTTTATAATTTCTCTATCTTCAACATCACTTTATTTATAGAAAAAGTAGACGTAATTTTATCATCATCACTTTAGTGTTCTTTCTTAATGCAGACTTCAATAATTTTCTAATTTCTCTATCTTCAACATTTAAATAAACAATAATAAAAATGATGTTGTTCTAAAAAAATCCTGTCTTTACCATTACGAGAAGTTGCCTTATCTGCATACATAAAGCGAGGAACAAATATTGTTCTCTAAAGCTAGCTCAGCACATAATTTATTAAAATGATCATCCTTTATATCAAAGAGTGTCAGTTCCGTCTAGGAGGAACCATACATAATTTAGTGTTAAGTTGCAACTGTTTAGTTGGTTCCTGTGACTTTTACACGGGGGGATAGGACTAGCCAAGAACAAAGGAAAGCCGCATTAGTTATCAAAAAAGCAACTTCTAATTTAAATAATTTTTTTTGCGCAGCTCAGCGTGCCCTTAGAGCATAAAGATACATAGTGTATAATTCAGTAAATTTGTGCCCTACAAATTATAGGAGCGTACTATAAGGAAAAAGTATTATAAGGGAGAAGTATTATAAGGGAGAAGTATTATAAGGGAGGAGTATTATAAGGGAAAATATTATAAGGGAAAATATTATAAGGGAAAATATTATAATAGAAAAGTATTATAATAATAAATCCATACGTTTCCTGAATGCATGATTTTAATTCACGTTTAAGAACAATGTTTTTATTCCGGTTCGCGTAACGTTCGGGGGAGGGCACCCTTTGGAAATGCGCGACAAAACATTTGTCGCGTGACAGGGGGCATTTTAGATTTCCTTTGCAATTTTGGCGCTTTTTATTGCAGCTACTAAATAAGAAAAGTTTCAAATCGATTTTTCATAGTATTATAAACACCGTGTTCTTGGAATCGACAGGCCTGAGTATATGTTAGCATGCAATACGCCGTAATAATAGGTGGTGGTGTGGTTCATGCTATTTAAATATATACCGCCAACACACTTTCTGAAAAGACTCGACAAATTATGGCGGCCGGAGCGATTTGAAAGTGAAATTCGGATTTAAACTTCGAGGGTATTTCCGGTTCTGGAAAAAAGGTTTTCTGAGTATTTTAGGGATGAGGAAATGTGCTGTATAGTTGTGCCTTTTCTCGATTTATAAACACTCTATTTTTATTTTTATTTTGATTTTTATTTGGATTTTTATTTTGATTTTTATTTTGATTTTTATTTTGATTTTTATTTTGATTTTTATTTTGATTTTTATTTTGATTTTTATTTTGATTTTTATTTTCATTCTCATTTTTAATTTCAGTTTTACTTTCTATCATTAAGTTTTATTCTCTATCACTAAGTTTTAATTTCTATCATTAAGTTTTATTTCCTATCATTAAGTTCTATTTTCTAACATTAAGTTCTATTTTCTATCATTAAGTTTTATATTCTATCATTAAGTTTTATTTTCAATCATTTTTAAAAATAATTTCATTAGTTCTAACTTCCAAACAGTATTCTTCGAGAAAATGTTGTTCAGGGTTCTAAAGAAAACTACATCAAATTTATCTTCAATATTTTTTTTTAACCAATTTATAGCAGATTCCTGTATAAATATGTATAATACAGATTCCTGTAGTGAGTTCTAGAATTCCTGTAAATAACATAGTGGGGTAGCAACCCTCCCTATTTTATTATAAAAGAAAGTGCGCAAACGTCGTTTATCGATTTAAAGTTACACAACGTTCAAATAGGTTTCTACTTCAAAGAAGTGCAGTTATTACGCGTTTTAGTTTCGTAATGTCGCCACCGCCCAATAGATGGCGCTAGCGTGCTCAATAGTGCATTGAGCCCGAGGACAAACGTACAAAATTTAAATACCCTTTTAAATATTAGATCAAGGGTTTCCATTCTACGTTAATTTAATTGGAGAATCAAATGCAGAAGTGTATTAAATTTGAACAATGAAAGTAGACACAAACTGTGCTAATAGTCTATACAATATCATACTTTATAGTATTAGATTTAACATTTCGTTAAGTCTGCATAATCAATTCGCGGTAACTTATATGAAAGTTACAGTTTTATTTTAAATTAGTCAAGCTTTCGCAGGGTCGTATATTTGTTATAGGTTTCTGAATTTTCAAACGCTATAGACTCTGTAGTAGAGACTATGATATAGAAACTATGATATAGAGACTACGATATAGAGACTATGATATAGAGTCTATGATATAGAGACTATAATATAACCTCTATAGATTCAATCCTCTAGAGGAACTATATCTTTGAAATATAAGGCAATAAATAGGGGTTACGACACATTTAACGGGCGTTAAAAGTGAGTTTGTTAACTCCATTTAAAATTATATGCCGCATCAACATTTAACGGTTTCAATTATAAGTTTTATCATTATGTGATTTTTGCAAGTGAGGAGATTTTAATTAATTTCTTCTGCTTCTGTGTTCGCTGCGAACTCAATCGATAGCGCACCTTTACGCTTTCTTTCCCGAGGAATTTATCAGAACATTTATTTGATTGTAAAACAGCATGTAGACTGATTGAAGCGAATAGATATTGCAACTGTCTGGAAAGCTTATTACAAAGAAGCGTGCAAAGATAATGGTCGATCGGAATGAATCATCGATCCCGAATAGCGGAGGAGCAAGTGGGAACGTGCTTTTAAGGGAAAACCCATTGCCTCTTGTGTTAACGTTGTACAAAACATGTAAAATAAACAAAGATGAATAATATACGTGATATGGAAACCTGCCTCGAGATTATTGTTCGATTTTTTACGCAATTATTTTGCAATAAAAGTTAAGCCTGGGTATTTTGCTATGTTGACGGATGAAAGCGAAGAAGAAAAAATATTTCTTCGTTATGTTTTGTTGTTTATTATGTATTTAAATAATAAAATGAAAAATTATTTTATTTCATTTATTTCTTGAACAATCAAACATTTTTTTCTGCATAATATAGATTCTTACTTGTAAATTTGTATATAAAGACAAAGCAAGCTTAAAGGGTATCCAAGAAGAATAAGCCATAAAGCTATCGGGCCGGCGATAAAAGAAAGGGGACGTTTTACAGGTGTTTTATAATTGAAATTTTACTGAAGGAAACAAAGACAACTAGTAAACCCGGAAAGGTAGCGTCCGGGACGGAAATATGTTGGTTTTATTTCAGCGAGCTGAATATTTCGTTTCAAGTAATTATTAAACACTTAGTAGATTTATCTTTTATTTTCTCAAAGCTGTTCGTAACATTTACTTTATTGCCAACAAAACGTATGGATCTGCCTTTACAGGAAATATTAATGAGGGAACGGAGCTTCCACTACTGTAAATTGCATTTTCCCTCAGTGTCTTTATTTTGTGCCTTGGTAACAATTCGATCTGGTTCAATTGTCGCCAGTTTAGTTTCAATCAAATCCTGAACATGAATTAAAATTTAATAAGTAGGTACTCTATCTAATGTAATCAATTTCTATATTTAATTAATATAAACACTTATTTAGAGTTATTCTTTAGTTGTTTACAATTTTTAGAAACAATTGCGGATGGACGACCGAATCGAGTATTCGTTTGACTCGAGATCATTGTTATCTTATCGGAAAAATTTGGGATACGTGCCATAATAATTGTAATCGTAACTAAATTGAAGCTACATTATAAATAATATCTAGTACAGATGTAGTATATATATATATGCAAATGTTTACGAACATGCTTTGAATCATATAAAAAGGTCGCTTAGAGTCGTAATAAAACTGCGTTAGAACGTTCCAAAAATGACAAAAACTAATTGAATCGTATATTTCAGTAGCTAGAAATTAGTATTATAAATGAGAGTTAGAGGCGATGATTGATGCACAGCGAAGACTGGCGCGCTTTTGTACCTAACGTAAGAGCTCTGCATTATTCATTGGGCCGCGATAAAAGGATTTGCCTTAAAACTTTTATCTGAACAGTAATTTGTTTACAAAATAGCCGTTCAACAAAAAACTTCGCACCTCTGGTGTTTGAATAAATAGAATGGGGGAAACGTAGATATTGGCTTTGTTCAACTCGGGGATCAACTGTTTCCCATATTGGATTGCAAGAGATCTCTAAGATTGTGAGGGATTTGCAGCAGTCCCAAATCGAAACAGAACATTTCATCCAACTTTTCCTACGTGACTCTAATACGGGCATTACGCGACTTCGATAACACCTCACCACGATTGATATTTATGAAAGCTAAAAGATTCCGAAGGTGTTTCATAAATGCAACTTCGCTGGAACAAGCGCGATTAACTATTAAACCCTGCGAGATGACATCTTAGAACGCTCGAACTTTTCTAAAATCCTTATCAACTATTTAGTCGCCGCTATTTTATCTACAGGTTTCTATCCGGAGTTTTCAACTTTAATTAACTGGAAGATTGGATGATGACTGTTATTAATTAATAATGACATTAATTTTTATTTTTTATTATATATATACGATATATATATAATATATACGTTTTCCATTGTCTTTCCTAATATTTCTTGATTCGATTAATACTTCAATATATTATATTGAAGTATTAATCGAATCAAGCAATATTAGGAAAGACAATGGAAAACGTAACTATCCCGATAATTTGAATTGCAATTACCACAGCTAGCATAACTATAACTATACCTACCAGGCATATGCGAATGATCCCTAACCCTGCTCGTAATTATATATATATTATATATATATATATATATATAATGTGTATTGTATATATATATATATATATATATGTGTATTGTATATATACTAAACATCATCTGTACTACATATTATTTATAATCTACCTTCAATTGCGTTAAGATTACAAAAAAAGTTACAAATGCATAGCTCACCAATAAAATCCGCTTATATGACAATGATCTCGATTCTACATGTGCAAATAATGTTTTGTGTGTTACCTGCCTCCTAATTATTATCATTACAATTCTAATTTAATGAAACACCTGATTCTTAAAAACAGGCGATTAAATTTAATTCCAAGACGACTTTCATTAAAAGTACTAATATCGTATTAGGGAGACTTAAATTTAATGTAATTAATGTTGTTAAATAATGCAATGAGCCGTAATTTTTTGTTTGCTCCGAGGTTCCCCTTACACACAACTCGGTATCCGAGATAATTTTCACTTAGTTAAACCTTGAGGTAATTAAGCGTTTGTGAATTATGTTTCATAGTTTAGGTAGAAGGTCTCTCGTATATGACGAAGTAAAGCTTTACATCAACAAGTGGTTTGCCTTGATTAGCAAGCGCGTCTTGTATCGGGTTCGGCGCATGTTAAAGCAAACTTGAAAATTTCCCGAGAAAATGGCATAAACATCTAAATGTTTTAACTGTTGTCTTCCCACTTGTCCTCGTCGGGAAATTTCTCTGACACCAGTAATTGCTTCCCAGTTGATCATTAAGACAACTGAGTTAGCATTTCGTGCTTGGACCATTGATGGATCTTTTATCAAATAGGAGAGAGAGATGTGTAAACTTCAGGGACGACAGATAAGTTTGAAGGCAGGGTTGCACCTAGGCTTTCGCCTTTCGGTCATTCATCTTGCAATGGTAAAGCGCTTTTAATTAGTGATATGTTGGGAATTTGTTTTAAATGAGATGGATCCTCATGTTTTCGTTCTTTATGGACAAATGTCCTGGTGTACGTAAATACAAATAAATTTGTATATAAACAAATTAAATTCATATACCTATCTATGTCGCGTCTTGTCGTGTATTTGTTGTTTATACATATAAGATTGTTTATTTATTATTTACAAATTTCTCTTCGTGATTGAATTGTGAAATTTGTTTGAATTGTGAAATTTGTTTGAATTGTGAAATTTGTTTGAATTGTGAAATTTATATGAATTGTGAAATTTGTTTGAATTGTGAAATTTGTTTGAATTGTGAAATTTGGTTCAATTGTGAAATTTGTTTGAAATGTAAGATTTGATTAGAAATGAAATTGCCTGTTGCCAGCTCCATTATCTCGCTAACAAAGGGAGTAGTGTTAATTGTGCCCCGAAGGACGAAAGTATGAGAGAAAAAATAATCCTGGAAGGGCGAAGCGAGATGTAATTTAGAAAATTATAGTTTCGTTTCAATTAAATTTAATTCTTGTTTCCTTCGGCACGGCCCTGTTTTCAATGGATTTAATCGGTAATGATCTGAAAGCGACGAGCGATTTTCTTTCCTCCTTCTCGCCCTGTCTCGGGATAAGTCAATGATGCAATTTTCAACATGCGAACGTTTTGTCCTTTCCCATTTAAAGCGAACTGTACGATTTATGTCCTTAGCTTTCCTCGCAAGCTACGTACACACGAGCCGTAAGTCACATCCACCACACAAATACTTTTGGGCGAACCAGGTCGGCATCAACTCGCCAAGTTTAGCACCAGCTTTATCACCAAGTTTAGCACCAGCTTTAGCACCAAGTTTAGCACCAGCTTTAGCACCAAGTTTAGCAACAGCTTTAGCACCAATTTTAGCACCGATTTTAGCACCAGTTTTAACTCCAGTTTTAACTCCAGCTTAGGGACAAACTTCAGAGCTAAGTTCAGCGCTAGCTTGAGCGCCAGGTTGAGCAAAAGCTTTACCATCAACTTTAACTTCAGTTTCAGTTTCAGTTTCAGTTTCAGTTTCAGCTTTAGCTCTTGCTTTAGCTTCAGTTTCAGCTTCAGCTTCAGCTTCAGCTTTAGCTTTAGCTTTAGCTTTTGCTTTTGCTTTTGCTTTAGCTTTCGCTTCAGCTTCAGCTTCAGCTTCAGCTCCAGCTCGAGCGGCAGCAGCCGCGAAACGGTAAGTGTTATATGAGTTTCCGCTGAAATATGGAAGCGATAAATAAATACATTGTACTGAATTATCGCAGGATCTGTTTTCTATTTCGGCCCACGCGTCCGTAAGCAGGCTGACTCTGCTTTGCATCCTTGATGCTAGTGAGCCGGTTAGCGTTATTCTCGATCACACAGGTGCAATTTATGGTTCTCTCAAGATCGAATTCCGAGATTTACGACCTCTATCTCCGAAACTATTGCCTATACTTCTTATCTCCGTATATCTCCGGAGGTCCGCGATTTATCAAAAATGTGCGCTATTGGTTTTCACTCGGCTCGTATTAGTTTCGCTCGCATAATAAATGAGAACAGGGGCGGTCAGCTTTCGGTGACAGGTTTGGGGCACAGCCCGGCCCGACACTGTCCCCCTGACATTACGTGCGAAATAATAAAGGATGAGAGGCACGGCTTTTATTATCGCCCAAACGCTTATTTATAGTGAACATGTCTGTTTCAGTTCAACATAATTTTGAAAAATGAAAGGGGGTGAATTTGTCAAACATTTGATGGCGAGAATTTGCCCCTGGTCGAACGATCGCAACATTTTTTCTAATTGTTTCTTTTTTCTGTAACAATGGGTAGGTATTGAGGTTTTTGTAATAGTCCAATTATTGAGTTTTCATTCATTTACTTCTACGATATTGAGGCTCCTGAGGCTCTGCAGAAGGAAAAGTAACGACGCAACTAACACCGACTTGAGGGAGTCTCGGAGGCAAACGCTACCGAGTCTGCACTATGATTACTCGTCTAACTCTCTCTAGTATCGTCATCGACGGACGTTCCATCGACTATCCCTCCAGCGAGGGTGCAGGTGGCTTTTATGGTATCGGTTCGGCGGTGGAGATGGACATTGTTGCGTCACTCGTCAGGTCCCAACTAAGTAGAGCTACTTTAGGCTAGAGGTATTTCTAAACATGAAAATATCAGTGATATTTTTCATTAAATTAGTATGGTAACAAAACCGCATTTTTTAGAACTTATTCTTATTGTTCCTTTAATCGGTCGTTTTCTTTGGCGTCAAATTCTAGTTATTAATTGGTGCCCCATATCGTCGTGATTGTAGTAACTTAGTTCTTAGAATCAATTGCAAATTCATCTAATAAATTTGTTTCGCTTTTAGCTCTGCTAACTGAAAGGGAACAAGGATTAATTAAACACATCAAAATGGCAGTTGTCGGTTTAATACATTTATTGACCTCTTTATCAAATCAAAATTAGCAACAATACGAGATCAAATCAATTTGAGGCAAATGGAGTAGCGTTAGACAAGGATACATAATCAACAAACATAATTACCGTCGTAACGTATGTACGTACGTACGTACGTCCGTCCGTCCGTCCGTCCGTCCGTCCGTCGGTAATTTTCCCATTTTAAGGAATATGATTCCTATGGTGAGTGTGTATCGATGGTTGCGCCACTATGAAAAAATCGCATTTTAAAGAACATCAATGAGTTTTGTAAGGGAGAATGTAAGTACTTGCATCAACAAATTAAAAAGCAACGAAATAAATTA
>JAWQRP010003550.1:0-13197 GCA_033557875.1 Quadriops clusia
GAATCTCGTCTAAACTATTGTACATGTTGTAATATATCTGTAAATACTGTTTAGGACTGAAGGACTTCGGTCGATGGTCCTTAATAAAGCTTTATATATATATATATATATATATATTAATATTAATATTAATATAATCACTAAATAAATATCCGTTAAATACATACCGTAAACCGTGTAGGTGCGACAGACTGCTCCGGAATAGGAATCTCGTCGATACTCGTTAAAATGTGTTGCTGATCCCCTGAATCCATTTTGAATACTTATAAAGTACAGTAACGGAAAGCCATAACACTAAAACCAAAGCCTTTCTTAAGAATGAAACAATTATATCCGAATAATGTAGTTGAAAAAGTCTTTATTGTTTAAAGTTTAAACTAATAAAGTTTAAACTAATAAAGTTTAAACCAATAAACATTAAACAAACAAACTTTCAACAAATAAACTTTAAACTAATAAACTTTAATTAATCCAACAAACTTTAAACTAAACACAAAGATTATGCACCTTAAAAAACCAGCAATCAGCTGATTTAGACAGTTCAATAAACGTGACTCACCACTACAAGTGATTTCCCGAATACGTACCCACTATAGAATGATCAAACACAAAGACAATTAACCTTGAAATGTCAAAACAATGAATTGTTAGGTTATGTTAAACGTCAAATCCCAATGTCAGATTATAGATGTAAATTGGATGTAAACATCCGCATAGGTTATGTCAACATTCGTTTATACGTTCGTTGGTTTATACAAAACGTCATAAAAACATCTTCAGCCAGTATGAACAAAAACTACATTATTTAATTATTACATTGTTTATAATCATAATAAGGCTAGTCCATAATAATTACATAAATCGAATCAGTATTACATAATAATAATAAATAATAATAATATCACAGATAGTACTCTTATAAATAGTGAAAATGACAAGAAAAGTGTTCGTCTTCCGCCCCAACACCTTACAACCCAATAAAATCGGATTCCTCGAAGGGTTCACCAAAACCCATGGCCCTAATCTAGCTTTCTACATCACAAATAATCAAATCTTAGAAAACGTCAGTTCGGAAAATGCCCTGAAGATGGTCGGCTTTTGCAGCGAAATGTCTCCGAGCCACCTAGATCATTCAAAAACCACCCAGGAACGTTCGGAAACCACCCAGGAACGTTCGAAAACCACTCAAGAACATTCGAAAACCACTCAAGAACATTCGAAAACCAGTTTAGGACATTCGAAAACCACCTTAGGACATTCGAAAACCACCTTAGGACATTTGAAATTCACGCCAGAACACTCAAACCAATTCCTACAAGATTCCGAGTGGATCCACATCAACACAAAAACCGACATAATAACCCTGAACAACTACATCGAAGGTCCGTTCAAGATCGTCTGCCTCAGTTACGATTACGAGAAGTTCTGCGTCTCTGAATTCATTCCGTCCTCGAGCTACGATTACGGAGAACACTTTGAAACGCTCTCCGTAGCCGCGCGGTTGTTCCGAACGGTCAAATCGAAACAATCGCACAGATCGGGAAACATCACGCTGCAGTACACCGTTTCTACTTTCATTAGTTTCTTCATAATGATCCTCAGCAAATCATTGCACTTTTTGCAATTCCTCAACTCGAGATTCCGGTATTCTGTAACGTTAACACATTTAGAATCTAAAATTTATTCGTTAAAAATGCTCGGGTTGGATTATAGAGCAAATTGGAGGCTTACCGTTAAAAGCACGGATTGCATCGTATCGATTTTATTGGATGTGGCCTTAGGCGTTATCTTATCGTTTTATGTACTTAATTACATGGAGGAAGTGTTGGATTTCGTGCACGAGTCCGCGGAATTTATTATACACGGACTAAAGAAATTGTTAACGATTTTAATGGGGTCACCGGCGGGGCTTAAGCTGAACCATGCTTTTAATAATGCTCTGGGACAATTTTTCTTTTATCATATATCTCTTTGGAGGGCTTTCATTCATGCGATTAATCCGCTGCTTTCGTCGATTTTGCGGTTTTTTATTGTTTGTGGGGGTTTGGGGGTCAGTTTTCAGGTTGCGATCGTTTCGGATTTTATTTCGTTCGCTACGTTTCATGTGTATTGCATTTATGTTTATGCTGCTAGGTAAGATTAACTTTTCTTTATTATTTATTTATTTTTATAATTTTTTTTTGTTTTTATCATTTGTTTAATTTTTATCATTTAAATTTTTATCATTTCTTTAATTTTTAATTTTTTTATTTTTATCATTTGTTTTATTTTTATCATTTGTTTTATTTTTATCATTTGTTTTATTTTTATCTTTTATTTTTATCATTTTTTTATTTACCATTTTTTATTTATCATTTTTTTTATTTTTATCATATTTTTTATTTGTCATTTTTTTTATATTTATCATTTTTTTAATTTGTCATTTTTTTATTTTTATCATTTTTTTATTTTTATCATTTTTTTAATTTTTATCATTTTTTATTTAACTTTTTTTAAATTTTCGTCATTATTTTTATTTTTTTTTACATATATTGTTTTTTTTATTTATTTTACGTTTATTAATTTTTTGTTTTACTTTTACTACCTTTCTATTTTTTTACTTTTATTATCTTTCTATTTTCTTACTTTTATTACCTTTTTATTTTTTTACTTTTATTACCTCTTTATTTTTTTACTTTTATTACCTTTTTATTTTTTTACTTTAATCATACTTTTTTTATTTCTATAATTTTTTTCAATAATATTTTGTTAGTATTTATATCATTATTTTTATTGTTCTAGAATGTACTGGCTACAAATTCAAGGATTAATCTCTCTATGGCGATTATTCATCGGTCGAAAATATAATCCCTTGAGGAACAGGGTGGACTCATTTGAATACTCATCGCATCAACTTTTCGTCGGAACACTTGGATTTACAGTATTTTTGTTTCTACTCCCGACAACTTTATTGTATTACAGTGTCTTCACTATAGTAAGTATCTAATCTTAATAGCATATCTTAATGTATAACAGATTTTAATTGATGATGTGATTAATGTTATAAATTAACATAATAAATTAATCATTTATTTTTTTAGTTTCGAACCGGATTAATTATGACCAACGCTTTTCTCTCAATGCTAAGAAAACTCGTCCAACACTTTCCTCTTTATTTAACAATTTTATGGATATTTAATTCTCCAAGAATATCAGGTTGTGTCGATTTAATTATATATTCCTCCAAGAAGCCTCAATGTAACATACATGTAACTTTACGAAAACTATCTTATTTGAGAACGATTCGTGAGTTAAGTTTGAAGAAACTCGAGAAAAAATCGCCAATTTCTGTCCCTACTTTTCTGGGGAATGCCATTACTGGAGTGTTAATTTAATTTATGTAATTGAATTTATCTAATTTAATTTATGTAATTGAATTTATCTAATTTAATTTATGTATTTAAATTTATATAAGTTAATTTATGTAATTAAATTTATCTAATTTAATTTATGTATTTAAATTTATCTAAGTTAATTTATGTAATTAAATTTATCTAATTTAATTTATGTTAAATTTAGTTTTTGTAAGATTTAGTTTGTGTAAGATTTAATTTGTGTAAGATTTTGTTTGTGTAAGATTTAATTTGTGTAAGATTTAATTTGTATGAGAATTAATTTGTTTAAGACTGAATTTGAGTAAATATAATTTGAATAAATATGACTTGAATAAATATAATTTAAATAAATATAATTTGAAGTGCATTTATTAAAATTTATTTGTAATAAAATATATGTGCTTGCAATGAATATTATTTAAAATAAAATACAATCGAATTACATTTTTTTAGTATCAAGCATATACAATTCAAATTAAATTTATTCAAAATAAACCCAAAGAAAATTGTCAAAGAGCATCATTAAATATTTTCATGGAAATAAAACCCATCGTTTAATACTTAAATGTCACTTTATTCACAAAACATAGTTATACATCTAACTGTACAGTTCTATCTACAAATATATTCATAAATAATATTAATAGTAAAATAAATAGCAAAGCAATTCATTAAACTTGTTTATATAAAACAAAAAAAAAACTTCACCGAACAAGGTTTAATATTTCTAATAATAGATGAAAATCAAGGATTTCGTCAGTCTTAATTTGATTTGAAAAACAATCTTCACTAAAACAACTAATTTGGTGATTTTCAGCTAGGTTTGCTTACAACGGAAACTTTGAATTGAGTTAAAACTTTTAAATGATTTAAATCAATAAATCGATTTAAATCAATAATTCGATTTAAATCATTAAATCGATTTAAATCAATAATTCGATTTAAATCATTAAATCGATTTAAATCAATAATTCGATTTAAATCATTAAATCGATTTAAATCAATAAATCGATTTAAATCAATAAATCGATTTAAATCAATAAATCGATTTAAATCAATAAATCGATTTAAATCATTAAATCGATTTAAATCGTTCAATTGATTTAAACCATTAAATTATTAATTAAATTAATTTAAAACTCTAAAATTGATTTAAAAATATTGCACGATTATTTAACGCTATGAAGTTCAATTTAACGAGTGCAATACAAAACGAGTTCTCCTTTTGTCTTGTTTCTCTGCCTCAGAGGTCCGAAGCGAAGACTCGACTCGGTCTAAAGACTAAGTACCATCACATATAATAATAGTAATAATATATAATATGTGGTACCACGAATTTGTGCATAAGACACAGTTTCTCAAAAAGTTGGCTGAAGCAAAATAGCTCTTCCGATTGTGTTTCAGTCTTTAAAATATGATTACAGGGACACGATCACCAAATGTTAATAATCAACACTTACTTAGTTGACGGCAAATGCTACTTTGAAAACATTTCTTCTTTTGAAAAATTGTTTCACTTGGAAACATTTCGCTTGAAAACATTTCTTTATTTGAAAACATTTTACTTGAAACATGTTTTTATTTAAAAACATTTTATTGGAAAACACTTAATTTGAAAACATGTTTTTATTTAAAAACATTTCACTTGAAACATGTTTTTATATAAAAACATTTAGTTTGAAAACATGATTTCATTTCAAAATATTTCCTTATTTGTAAACATATGTTTATTTAAAAACATTTTATTGGAAAACATTTCATTTGAAAATATGTTTTTATTTAAAAACATTTCATTTGAAAACATGTTTTTATTTAAAAACATTTCATTTGAAAACATGTTTTTATTTAAAAACATTTCATTTGAAAACATGTTTTTATTTTAAAACATTTCATTTGAAAACATGTTTTTATTTTAAAACATTTCACTTGAAACACGTTTTTATATAAAAACATTTTATTAGAAAACATTTCGTTTGAAAACATGTTTTCATTTAAAAATATTTCTTTATTTGAAAATATGTTTTTAAATAAAAATTTAAAAACGTTTCATTTGAAAACATGTTTTTATTTAAAAACATTTCACTTGAAACATGTTTTTATATAAAAACATTTTATTGGAAAACATTTCGTTTGAAAACATGTTTTCATGTAAAAATATTTCCCTATTTGAAAAAATTTTTTTATTTAAAAACATTTCATTTAAAAACATCTCATTTGAAAAAACGTTTTTATTTAAAAAAATTTCATTTGGAAAGATCTCGTTTAAACTTGTTTTTATTTAAAAAAACATTTATTTCAAAACGTTCATTTGAAAACATTTCGTCCAAAAACATGATTTCACTTAAAACATTTCTCCATACAAATTACAATTAAATTTAGGTACGAGATAGTAATTGACGTAAAATTTCAATGAACAGGTCATTTTTATAAACAAATCGAACAGCAATGAATCGCTATAATCGGGGTACAACAAATAGTAACGATGAAATTACGTTCTCTAACCAAATAATGATGAATTCGAAATAAACGAAAAACATTACAGGCATAGGCCTTTTATCACCTTTGAAGCGTTACGCAGCTTTTTGTATATTTAATTTTATATTTATACTTTTAGTCACATTCATACATACAACTACATAAAATAATTCTTTTCTTTGAATTGTATGCATGTAGTTATGTTTGAAGCAGAGACGCAAATTAATGTCGTTTAAATACATGCATACATTTCCCGGGCATTTTTCACTTTTTCATTAATTTTTTATTTAAATATAATATGTATCATATGGCGCTTGCAAACTATATCATACAGTATCATAGCTCATCTTGGACAATTCCTCTTTATAGTACATATATTAAAATAATAAAAATTTAATAATTTATCAACTTACGATCTTTTAGAATGAATCAACTCATGATCTTTTATAATTGATTAACTTAAGATCATTTATAATTAATTAATCTTTTTTAATTAATTAACTTATGATGTTTTATAATTAATCAACTCATAATCTTTTTTTGAATTAACCATCTTATAATCTTATATAATTAATCAACTCATTATTTTTTTTAATTAATCAACTCATGTTCTTTTTTAATTAACCATCTTATGATCTTTTATAATTAATCAACTCATTATTTTTTAAAATTAATCAACTCATTATTTTTTAAAATTAATCAACTCATGATTTTTTTTAATTAATCAACTCATGATATTTTTTAATTAATCATCTTATGATCTTTTTTTAATTAATCAACTCATGATCTTTTTTAATTAATTAACTCATGATCTTTTATAATTAATCAACACTTGATCTTTTATGATAAATGAACTCATGATCTAATAATTAATCAATTCACAATCTTTTATAATCAATCAACTCACAATCTGTTAATAATTAAACAACGCACAATACGTCCATTACATTTGAAGACGACTAAATTGAGAAAATGAATAATTATATTTATACACCTAGGAGTATAGAAAACATTAGGCAGTTTTTCATATATCTAACCGACGGATTTCACAGAGAATTAACCTACTTGCATTTGAGGCTAAATATCCGTGAAAGTTGGTTTGAAAATTCAATCAACATGAAGTTATGATTAGACTCCTTTTGAACATCCGAATATGAAAACATATGAATAAGAAAACATCCGAATAAGAAATCATCTGAATAAGAAAACATCTGAATAATAAAACATCTGAATAAGAAAACATCCTAATAAGAAAACATCTGAATAAGAAAACATCCGAATGAGAAAACATCTGAATAAAAAGAAAACATCCGAAGAAAAAGAAAACATTCGAAGAAAAAGAGAAGATTCGAAGAAAAAGAAAACATCTGAAGAAAAAGAGAACATCTGAATAAAAAGAAACATCTGAATAAAAAAAAGAAACATCTGAATGAAAAGAAAACATTTGAATGAAAAGAAAACATCAGAACATAAAGAAAACATCGGAACATAAAGAAAACATCGGAATATAAAGAAAACATCGGAATATAAAGAAAAACAATTGAATGAAAAGAAACCACCTGAACATAAAGAAAACATCTGAGTACAAAGAAAACATCTGAGTACAAAGAAAACATCTGAACAAAAGAAAAACATGAATAAAAAGAAAACAAGTGAATAAGATGTAAAAAAAAAACCTAATAAAAGAAATCATCTGAATGAAGTAAAACATCTGAGTGAAATAAAACATCTGAGTGAAATAAAACATCTGACTGAAATAAAACATCCGAGTGAAATAAATCATCTGAGTGAAATGAAACATCTGAGTGAAATAAAACATCTGAGTGAAAAAAGACATCTAAGTGAAATAAAAACATCTGAATGAAATAAAAACATCGGAATGAAAGGAAAACATCTGAATAAAAAGACGACATCCGAATAAAAACGAAACAAAATGGTGTACTAGGAAATAACGGTTTCGTCCTGTTAAATAAAAATGCCGTCGCAATCCCTGTCCTTAGTAATGTTCTGGTTCATTTGGTCTCGCTCGAATTCCACAAAGTCGTCGAACAAGCAAGGCCAGGCCTCATTGTCGTCGTAGGAGCTCAGGTCGTCGCCGATGGCCTCGGAGAAGTTGAGGAACATGTTCCAGGTGTCGCGGGGGATGCCCTTGATGGCGTTCTTGTGCGACTCGAGGAACTGGAGCCACCTCTGGAGGATGGGGGGCTCACAAACGCTAAAAACTAGTTTCCAGAGGGAGATGGCCATGTCGGTGGACAGAGAGCGCGAGGGGGAGTCCAGGCCGAACTTGAAGGTGAACTTGTACAAGTCCTTGAAGGAATCCGAGTTTAGCTTCACTTCGTTTACGATTTCCGGGAGCTTCTGCTGGACGCCTTTGATCGTGTCGACGCACATCACCCGCAGCCCGCTCACGAACTCCTGCCGGGTGAATCGGCACATCTGTTCGGCGTTCAGCTTCCAGGCTAGCACTAAAACTTTGAATTCCTCGGGCGAGACCTGCAGGTCCGAGCACAGCTGCTCGATGCCTTCGGCGAGGATCGAGTCTTCTTCCGAGTCCTTGTAGTTGTCGAAGAGGGCGTTGAGCTTGCCGTCGGAGGACTTGCTCTCGGTCGCCCCCATGGCCGGGGCGGACCGGGCGTGCGACCTCTTCGGGATCGGGTAGAAGCGGGAGAGCGACTGCGTCTGAGCCTCGGGGGTCAACGTGATGTGGTTACCGTTGCTTAGGATGCTCGTCTCGATCGGCGCTGACGACGCTGGCGTGTGGCTCTGCGCTGGGAATAGAGGCGCCTCGGGCATTTCTAGGTGAAGAAATTCATTTAAATAATAGTTAGATTTCAATCATCTTTATGCTTGAATCATCTTTATGCTTAAATCATCTTTATGCTCAAATCATCTTCATGCTTAAATCATCTTTGTGCTTGAATCATCTTTATGCTTGAATCATCTTTATGCTTGAATCATCTTTATGCTTAAATCATCTTTATGCTTAAATCATCTTTACGCTTAAATCATCTTTACGCTTAAATCATCTTTATGCTTAAATCATCTTTATGCTTAAATCATCTTTATACTTAAATCATTTTCATGCTTCAATCATCTTCATGCTTAAATCATCTTTATGCTTAAATCGTTTTTATACTTCAATCATCTTTATGCTTAAATCATTTTTATGCTTAAATCATCTTTATGCTTGAATCATCTTTATGCTTGAATCATCTTTATGCTTAAATCATCTTTATGCTTAAATCATCTTTACGCTTAAATCATCTTTATGCTTAAATCATCTTTATGCTTAAATCATCTTTATGCTTAAATCATCTTTATACTTAAATCATTTTCATGCTTAAATCATCTTCATGCTTAAATCATCTTTATGCTTAAATCGTTTTTATACTTCAATCATCTTTATGCTTAAATCATTTTTATGCTTAAATCTCTTTTATGATAAAATAAAAATGATTTAAGCATAAAGATGTTTGAAGTATAAAAATGATTTAATCATCCTTATACACAAATTATTTTTATGCTGAAATCGTCCTTATACATAAATCATCTTTATGCTTAAATTGTGCTTATACATGTCATATTTATATTTAAATCGTATTTGTTTAATTATTTTATATGTACATATGTAAATATTACTATTTATATGTAATGTTACGCATATTCAACTGTTTACGGTTTTTTTTTTACTTGGGTTATGTGAAAATTGAACAATTATTAAAATATTTAATTAAAAAAATATTTTAATTATTGCACAATCTTCACATAACCCAAGAAAAAAAAACCGTAAACAATTATATAATTTAGAAGATAGAAAACATACTACCTTAAATTTAACCATATATTTATATTTAAATAATTCATAGAATTCAATGAATAGAGATACAAACCTTCTTTATGGCAGTGGGAAGTGTTGCTTTCTAGGGCCGAAGACGGGGGCTCCTTGAAACAAGTGAGGCAGTTGCCCATTGGAGGGCTTCGAACACAGCCAAGCGTGCAGTCCAAAATACAAAGGGCGCACTTGCATTGCCTACTGTAGGGTTCGCAGCTGAAATACATCATTTACATATTCAAATCAAATATAGTCCAATAAATATATCACTCTCATCATATCTTTTACCATTGAGAGGTACACTATTTCTCGTTTCGCAATAGCTAAAGACATAACAACATTAACACACAAGTAAGAAAACAAAACATCATTTATTCAATGGAAACGCCTAATAATAATGTCTGACCTAATAATAATGACTGTCCTAATAATAATGTCTGTCCTAATAATAATAATTATCTTAATAATAATGTCTGTCCTAATAATTTAAAATATCCAATGACAACAATGCAGATCCCGATTCGACAACAATGCAGATCCCGATTTGACAACAAGGCAGATCCCTATTCGACAACGAAAAATGACAGTTTATACATGTGCTAAACAAATAAACTGACAGATCTGTCAAACCTGACAAACTGACAGATCTGTCAAACCTGACAAACTGACAGATCTGATAGATCCGTCAAACTTGACCAGATCTGTCAGTTTCACCAATGAAAATGAAGAGCTTATGCTCACGCAACATACGGAGAAGTATTAAAATAAGTAGCAAGGCTATCGAAGCAGATCTTAATTTATCTATAAAGTAAGCGGATGAAAATAGCTCGCCTAACAGCTTGTTTAAACAACGCAATCGGCGAAATTGCGCGATTAAACAAAGAAAAACAACCTGGCAACATAACCTTGCTGCAGCCATCTCAAAAGCTGATGCAACAGGGGTGAAAATGGTCCCAAAAGGGGAGAAATGGGCCCCAGAGGGGCTAAATGGGGCACTTACTTATTGAACAGGAAGCTTTCGCTCTTTTCCAAAGGCTCCTCGAGGCTTTCTCCGCTTTAACCCTTCAAAATAACGATATGTTGTGTGGGATCCTCACTCTTAACATGACACTTGAAATGACACTGTTCATTGCTCAAAGAGGCATTGCTGGGGCCTCACTTTAACCCTTTGTTGCTGGCGATTTGGCAACGGCATAGAACGCACAGAGTTTTTCTGAGGGGTGAGAATAGGGGTGGTTTTAGTGTTTTTAACTGTGTATTTAATTTCAGAATTTTGACTTGTGGATGTGACAAGAAGGAGAGACCACAGCTGATTCTGGGCTGCGTTCTGAAGGCTGAAGTACAGTTATGGGTACGTTCAGAAGCTGCAATCGTTTTTCGTTGGTTCGTCTATCATTGCTTCGTCTATCATTGGTTCGTTTATTGTTGGTTCGTTTATTATTGGTTCGTTTATTGTTTATTCGTTTATTGTTGGTTCGTTTATTGTTGGTTCGTTAATGCACAGAACGTATTGCACATTATGAAGACATAAATAACACAATAGTAAGTTGCTAGATACGTTTTTATTAATTTTTACATTTTTAATAATTTAATAGTCCCATCATACAACCTGTGATACAACGTCGTTGGATACAACGATGTCATTGCATCATAGAAGGAATATATTGAAATTCTTCATATGCAAGCTCGATTATTGGTCAAAATGACCCTGATCACCTACGCATGTATTATTATAATTAGCTGTAATTAAATCAGTGAGTAGACATTATTTCTTTGTGTGACGCGTCTTTGTTTATCGATGTTCCTGTATGTATCCTGTGTATCGTTGTTTTATTTTGTACTCAACGTTGTTTAAACTATTTTTCGTACCCATTTGTTCCGAACAAAATTCCAACCGGAAGTGAAATCCGCATTTTTGAAAACTAGTGCCTTTAGCGCCATTTTTATCCAACCAATCGCGTCCCTTTAACCTACTTATGTCAAAACAACGACTGTAAAAACCAACGACATAAAAACAAAGTAGAATCCAACTAGAATTACAGTTTATAAACTAGAATCGCTAGCAACGACATCAAAAGCGTTGATGGCGAGTTTATCAACGCAACTTATGTAGCCCCAATGACAGGAGCTAAACAAACAAAGATTGCCATGGAATGTCAAGTCATGTTTGTGTATAAGTCTCCCAGAAATTCAGTCTTGCGGAAGTGAAATGTGCGTCATTAGCGGAGATTGCCAATGTAATCGAGTTTTTTTGAGGTTTTGGCTCATAATTAACCTTTATGGCTGTTTTCAGCAAGCTGCTTGGTAAATGGTGGTGTGATCGAGAAGGCCCTGCTACCTCCTCGAGCCTGAAGATGGTCACGTTGGACACCCTGTACCCCCCCTATGGGATCTTCATTCCGGTCTTGTCTACGTTGTTCATGTGCGTTATCAGTTATTACTTGTTCAAATGGCTTGGGGGCGATGTGAGCGTTACGTTGAGGGATGCCACTAAGAACCATAGCTGGAAGCCTATTAAACTCAGTTCTAAGGTATTTATTACGACAACTATTTATTACATCAAATATTTATTACATCAAATATTTATTACATCAAATATTTATTAAATCAAATATTTATTACATTAAATATTTATTACATGAAATATTTATTACATTAAATACTTATTACATTAAATATCTATTACAGCTTTGAACCATTATTTTATTATGTATATACGTTTACATTATTTTATTTAATTTAATTTAACATAAAGAAAATTACATTATTTTATTGCGGCTAGCCTTTATTGCTATTCTATCATTTACTATGTGACTACTTTCTTAATTATACAGAGATGTTCTCTCAATTTTTTATAAGAACATTTGCACAACCTGATTGTCTTGCCAACCTGATCGGCCTGCGGCCTTCTCATCCTTGAATAAATTATTTTATTCACACACGAAATTAAATACAATTATTGTTTTTCTTAACACTTAATTATATAAAAGAAAATTTGTTACAGCTGTATGTGTGTGTTGTGTGTATATATGAAAACCCCGAACATTCAAATCTATGAAAAATTCTAGTTAACAATATTTTATACTACTCTCTGTTTAAAATTATTGGGACGCTGCGCTCGCTCGCGTTGCGAGCGAGCCGCCTCGCGCTGTCAGCGAGCCGCCTCGCGCCTACGGCGCTCGCTTTAAATACAGTAAACTGGAGCTATCTATTTTCAATTCTGGATACACAAGACATGAGGGTGGTGCAACTCTAGGTCTTGCTAATACCTTTGTACTGTGGCATTTTCATTCTTGAATAAGTAGTTTTTTTTTTTATTAATTTGAAGTTTTATTTTTATTAACTTGAAATATTATTTTTATTAATTTAAAGTATTATTTTTATTAATTTGAAGTATTATTTTTATTTATTTGAAGTATTTTTCCTCCTAATTTGAAGTATTATTTCTCCTAATTTTTTTTTAATTAGATGCTTTCTTTAAACAATAATTAATTTTCTTTGATATACCGATCT
>JAWQRP010003551.1:0-13197 GCA_033557875.1 Quadriops clusia
ATAAATGTTTTTCGGCCATCCGCCATTTTTTTGCAGAAATGTTTATACCATTGTATGCAGAATTACTTGACGATTTAAAATATGTAAAAAAAAATTCATCTTCATCATCACTTTTATGGATCCAAGTACGCTTGCGCAAAAACTATGCGCGGCAAAACAAAACACTACTAGCGTTTTTTGGAGCTCTTTAGGTGCTGAGTAAATCCTGCAAGATTTAATGTTCTAAGTTTGTTAATAACGCTGTAATTTAAGTGGGCCTTCTTAGCTGGACCACCCTGTATATATATATATGTATATATACTCAAAATAAACAATATAAAAATACATATGAATAGCATTCAGCGATATTTATTTTAAATAACGAATTTTAATTAACAGCAACGACATTAATTACGCTTTCAATCTGAGAAACAACGACCCAACTCCGAGCAAGCGACAAGGCGATGAAATGTCGTCAAATTGGGACGAATTATGCTTTATCTGTGAAATATGTTGCCCCAAAGTGTTGGTAATGCATCCAGCGATTAAATCACTGCAGATGTGTTACAACTGTGATTTACGGGATTTTCTTGTCGCGGATCGCAAACTACCTCCTAACTACTTTAAAATTTAAAATGTCCATTCGTCCTCACAGCTCTGCCATAAATTACCGGGAAAGAGGAATTTAATATTAACACTTATTAAACCTAAACTAAAATTGAACAAAAATCTGCACTTACAA
The DNA here is from genome assembly GCA_033557875.1 of Quadriops clusia. Classification (NCBI taxonomy): domain Eukaryota; kingdom Metazoa; phylum Arthropoda; class Insecta; order Coleoptera; family Hydrophilidae; genus Quadriops; species Quadriops clusia. The sequence goes on from JAWQRP010003551.1 coordinate 722, forward strand.
ATAAAATATAACAAAATGAATATAATAATAAAAATATAATAATAATAAAAAGGATCTTGAAATAAACAAAGCTATTAATCAAATAAGGACATTGAAAAGGATTAATATGTCCTAGAACGACTTAAAATCGCATCCTTGAATTAAGATCAACTAAAACATTGATAAGACACCAAAACGAAATAGCAGCACCAGCTCATGTCGGCAACTACGAGTATAACTTCTAAACCAGAAACGATTCCTTAATGCAATGTTAAGTAGCTATATACCCGAGAAGGAAGTAGCTTATATAGCCCAGTTACCCATGAAATATTAAGTAATTGAACTTATCAAGCGGTGCGGCTTCGTACATTCAAAGTATACGGCCACAGGCGTCTCTGATTCCCCCGGGCGTTATAACTAACGCATAGTTTCTATTTACCGGGAAATTGAACATTTCTTCGAAACATTCTTCTTGAGGCATAATAGCACTTAACTTGAAAGAGTTCCATTACTTGAGAGTTTCATTACTTGAAAGAGTTTCATTACTTGAAAGAGTTCCATTTCACCTTCAAGTAAACAACCACTTCCGGTTATCCGAATAAACTGAAAAGTTGATACGAGTTTACTTTTTACCTAAAATGACAAAATAAAACAACATAACACGTTAAAAAAAGATTTAATACGTTGTACTTGCCTAAGTATAAAAAATGAACAAAACGTTGGTACAGGAGTCAAAATTTTAAAATCAAAACAAAACGGTTAACAAGAGAACAAGACAGTTTATGCATAATTCGTAAAGAACGATAAAAACTCAATACATTTTAAACGTGCAATCGCAAACATTAATAATGTTTATGACGTGTCAATGAAGCAATTATTATTAATTAAAAGTAATTATAAACTAGACGAATAAAATGTATTTTTTTTAGATTATACAGATAGATTAGAAAATTAGTACATTTTTAAGATTAAATGTAGCAATATATAATATATAAAATTAACATGTAATCAATATTCAAGAAACTTATTTTTCACCGGTATGCTTGCGTAAATGGTTATTCAAATACTCTTTCCTAACGAATGACTTTTCGCAAATTGCACAAGAAAACGGTTTCTCACCGGTATGCTTGCGTAAATGGATATTCAAATATAGCTTAGTAGTGAATGACTTTTCGCAAATTGTACAAGAAAACGGTTTCTCACCGGTGTGCTTGAATAAATGGCGTTTCAAAATAGATTTTCTAATGAATGACTTTTCGCAAATTGTACAAGAAAACGGTCTCTCGCCGGTATGGTAGAATAGATGGTCTTTCAAATGAGATTTTGAAGTGAATAACTTTTCGCACATTGTACAAGAAAACGGTTTCTCACCGGTATGGTTGCGTAAATGCCGTGTCAAATTAAATTTTATGGCGAATGACTTTTTGCAAATTACACAAGAGAACGGTTTCTCACCGGTATGCTTGCGTAAATGGACTGTCAAATTAGATTTGATAGTGAATGACTTTTCACAAATTGCACAAGAAAACAGTTTCTCACCGGTATGCTTGCGTAAATGGACTATCAAATTAAATTTGATAGTGAATGACTTTTCACAAATTGCACAAGAAAACAGTTTCTCACCGGTATGTTTTCGTAAATGCCTAGCTAAATTGTGTTTCGAACTGAATGACTTTTCACAAATTGCACAAGAAAACGGTTTCTCACCGGTATGCTTACGTAAATGGCGATCCAAATAGTCTTTCCTAACGAATGACTTTTCGCAAATTGCACAAGAAAACGGTTTCTCACCGGTATGCTTACGTAAATGGCGATCCAAATAGTCTTTTCTAACGAATGACTTTTCGCAAATTGTACAAGAAAACATGTTTTCACCAGTATGCTGTCGTAAATGGAGTTTCAAATAAGATTTTGTACTGAATGACTTTGTACAAATGGTACACGAATGCAGTTTATGACAGCTAAGTCTCCCTACATGTCTTTTAAGATTATATTGAGAGGAAAATGACTTTTTACAAACTGAACAAAAATTCGGCTTTGAAAGTTGACTTTCTGTGCTGTGATCAAGTTGATGGTTATTTAAGTTGTTGCTTTCTTCTTGTTTAATTCCTTGGTGAGTTGAATACTTCTTATGATACTTATCGACATGTCTTCCCACTTCCGCTTCGAAGTGAAATACTTCGTAACAAACTGGACAGAAATGTTCCGTAGCCGCTTCGATTTCCAATTTAAGTTGTCCCGTATTGAATTCTTCGATGTCTATTTGTTCTTCTTTAACTGTTGTAGAATGTTCTTTGGAGGAGTATTCTTCCTTTATGTGAACATCTGTGAAGTTGTCGGCCATTTTAATGTGTCGTTTCGAGCTATTCTAATAGAATGAATAATAGTAATAAGTAGGGTTAAGTTTTAAAAAATTATTTATTTGTGGTAAGTATATATCATTATAGTATATATCGGGTAAACGTACTTACGATTGATAATAACGAATAATGTGGGTTAACACTAGAGTGAAGTATAGTAACGAAAATTTTGCGAAGTAATTCTTCTCAAACGAAAGAATGAGTGCTAGCTGATCGGATTGGATTGTTCTCAACGCTTGTGGCAGGTGGCGCAAATACTCTCTGTCTAAGGCCTAGATAACACGTTTTGTTTATAAAATGTTGAATAATATTTAATAGTAAATGAGGAAAAATGAAAAATAATAAAACAAGGAAAATAATAAACAAGAAAAATAATAAAACAAGAAAAATAATAAAACAAGAAAAATAATAAAACAAGAAAAATAATAAAACAAGAGAAATAATATCAACTGAAGTTAAATAGCCTTTAAAGGCTCTTTGCAGGAATTGTGTCCATTATCGCTCGAAGCTTTAAATCGATGTATATTGGAGTTCACGGATGGAGCTTTGAATAGCTTCACATTGTGTTTTCTCTGCAAAACTATTTGCATACGGGCCGACCAGTAAGTTAAAAGGTTTTTGCCATAAAGCATGTGCCAAACTGAAGTTTAAACGAGACTTTTGCAAAATTAGTTCCGACCTTGTAACACAAATTTCATTGAAAATCATTGCTCCCTCTTCGCCAAGAATCCCTAATACTACCCCTTTTAGCTTCCTTGACATTTTCTGATGAAATATCAATTGAAAAGCCATTAACTCGAGTGTCAGTTTTTTCTCGCGGTTCCTGGAAATTGATAGTTTCTCTTCAAACAGGGATGTTTAATGGACTTCGCTGGGGGATTTGTCCTTTAGAGATGAAATTTTAAATTATAAAAATTACTAAATAATCTATCGTTGTATTGGGTTGGGTAATAAAATAGTTTGCTGATAAGGCGATCATTTGAATGAAATAGAAAAAATGAAATTAAAAAAGAATGGAATTCAAAATGAATGAAATTAATAAAGAATGGAATTCAAATTGAATGAAATTAATAAAGAATGGAATTCAAAAAGGATGAAATTAACCTAGAATGAAATTAAATAAAAATGTAATCATTTTCCCCAGAAAAACAAAAAGTACGTCTAATTATCAACGCGGCAGTTGAAAATAAATTATGGAAGCGCTTAATCTGCATTTAAATTCCAAAACCGAAAACTTTCCTTTTATGGTCCGATTTAATAATTCCGAAGAAGTATGGATACAAGATCTCCAAGGAATTAAAATTGCTCATAAATATTCAGCCAGGATTATGGATTTTTTTTGTTTCGTATTTTGTATGTTTCGTATTTTTAATGTTTCGGAAATTTGTCTGCTCTATCTTAAATAATTAATTTTGTCAAAAAAAACACATCAGATTCGCGGAGAAAAAAATGTATTATCAATAAGAAAACGGCCTTAAATATTTAAAAACTTATTCATCTTATTCGGGATTTTCCCCGCTGTATTTTCGCTTTATTCACCCCATGCAGATTATCCGAAGGGAATATTTTATACGGGGTTGTAAATATTTTACAAAACCCGAGCATGTATGTGCATTTTCTCGTTCTGCTAAAAGAGTGGCTCATCGCCATTTTAAAAGCACATTGTCGTTATGGCGGTGCAATTAATGTGCCCCTTGTGGCGCTGGGGTGGCTCGGGGGTTGGATTTAATTTTAAAATATGTGCCCTCTTAATAATGTAGCCAATGACGCTCGTTCATCAATCCACCCCATTTGTTATTCCGAGCTCAATGTTTAAAGCCCTCTGGGTGGGAAAGTGTCGAAGGAGTTTTTTCTTAATATTATCGGTTAGAAAACGCGGGCGAAGGCAAAACTCTCGTAAAATATTAACCTCCTGATGGCTGTGTACATAATTAAGTGCCTAGTTTGCAGTTCACGCTGATAAGTCAACATTGATTATTTAAGTCGTTATTGATGCAGTTTGCGAGGGCGCCACACAGTGGGATATTTGCCCCAATTTATTAGTACTTTATTATAGTCTCTGAAGAGAGCAAATATTTTGCTATGATATACCAAACATAAAAATTTTAAAAAATCACTCAAAAAAACCTCTGAAGTGAAATTTCAAAAAAATTGTTATGACGTAAGTTATGAAAAGTTGCAGAAGTCTTATTTAACACTAATAGAAAACAATTTGAGCTACTTGAATATAAGAATACTGTGAACAAGAAATTGGAAGAAAAAATATAGCTTGTCAAAGTGTCATAATTTATTTTCGTCAAATGAAAGTGGTGCAATTTGTAACCCAAAAATGGAAATATTTTATGGTTTATTACTTCAGACATGTACTAAAAGGACATTTGCAACAAAGACGAATATTTTGGATATATTTCGAAAAAGTATAAAAATGACGCTAGATTGGGTAAATAGCCCACTGTGCGCCAGCTTTTGGAAAGATGCCAGAATTTTTTTCTTGTATAAAACTGAATTCAAATGAAGACATGCATATGTAGCAGTATTAAAAAGTTATGAAATTTGTCAAGGAGGAAACGGCCTTTATATTTTGAGTCATATTTTACGTAGATTTTTTGCCTGGCACATGCTGCCAATTTTTTTTGCGACATCCACGTTGTACAAGCTCCGATGAATAAATATCTGGTAAAAGGGTCAAAAAGCTGAGGAAACCGTGGTATAAGTTTAGAAAATAAAGGAATAACAAAAGTGGGCACATACTGCAATTTCATGAGCACTCGGTAACGTTCCATTTGGTTCGCAAGCCCGAGGACTAGTAACTAATGTCTGCATGCATGTCTTTTACTGTTTTTAGAAAACGAATCGATTTAAGTTTAGATTTACAGAAATTGATGCAGAGACTTCGAGGCACGGTCTAAGTAGTTTTATTTCGGAGGAAAGTCGACGCTCCTCGCATTTACATTAGAACAAGAGGGCAAGAACTGCCTGAAAAGTTGAATTCGATTTAATTAATGATGCTTAAACAAAAATTGGCTAATGAAGGACGACGGAGATTTCATTTGGAAAGTTTCTCCTTTAAAATTTTGATTTAAAATTTAAGGTTATAAAAATTTAAGGTTATAAAAATTTAAGGTTAGAAAAATTTAAGGCGGAAAAATGTCGCACACGTTTAAAATTTCGTGTTAATAAATCAGTTTGGAATCAATAATAGCTATTTATGCATCCAGTTGTTATTCAGAAGGTGAAAAGTTAAATGATAATGTGATGTCTACATATCTACGTTTTATTACCATATTCTAACCAGCTGTCATTATGAAAATTTCCTTATGAATATTACCCTTCGGAATTTTTCCACAAAATCCAATATCTCCCCAAACGGATAAAGAAATAAATGATAATTTTCCATTGGGCAAGTTAAATTTAATTTTAAAAGTGTTCTTATGCAAGTTAACAAATTCAATCAGCATTTAAATTGAATTTCTCAACGGCCGCCGCCGCTCAAGAGAACTCAAATCGGGATATCGCACACGGCCTCATAAATAATCGTCCAGAAAACTAATTTTCATGTTTAAATATGGCTTCAATATTACTGCCGTTATGCATTCCCAAGGAATATCGTTTAAATCAATAGAACGGTTTTAATCTCGTTCGGGTCCAGGTGTATTTATTAGGTGACCTACTTAGGGAATCTCCTTTAATAATTTATTTTTCATCTAAATATAAATTAGATAGATTATAATGACCGATTTAAATAGCCACCAAATTTTGTAAATTTTAAGTAATTCTACCTGTTCATACACTGAGAGAACACTAATCTTCAGCGAAGATTAAATACATTGGTGAAGAGTATCGCTGTTTCATAAATGAGCAAGAATAAATTTATTTAATTCAATAACAAAAAATACATATACACGTATTCTTGGTAATATTCTTGAGAGAAGATTCGATTGAGTTCTATCAAGACTACAAATGATTTAACTAAAGCAAATTTGCTTAATTTTATCAATGTTTCAAACTAAAGTATATCTTAATTAAAAGATGTCAATATTTCTGTAGCACACAGTTTTACAGTTTAGATTTTTAACTGTTCAGTCTTATGTATAAAAATAATTTATGTATAACAATAATTTGTGTATAACAATAATTTATGCATAACAATAATTTATGCATAACAATAATTTATGCAAAATAATTATTTTCCTAATCAATAGAACGTGCAATAAAAGTATTTTCGCTATCATTAGAATGCTAACAATGTTGTTTTCCATTATTGGAACTTCGAGCTCGCTCGCTTCGCGAGCTCGCCTCCTCGCGCCTTCGGCGCTCGTTTTTAATACAGTCAATTGGAGTGTTTAACGTTCAGTTCTATGTTTCGCAAAATATAAAATCATAGTTAATAGTTATTAAATACAGATTTAATTAAAAATTTTCAATTTTTTCGTAGCATACAGTTTTAAAGTTTAGATTCTTAAGAATTTAGTTTTGTGCATAACAATAATTTTCCTAATCAATAATTTTCGTAATCAATAATTTTCCTAATCAATAATTTTCCTAATCAATAATTTTCCTAATCAATAATTTTCCTAATCAATAATTTTTCTAATGAATAATTTTCCCAATCAATAGAATGTGTAATAAAAGTATTTTCGCATTCATTAGAATGTCTAATAATTTTGTTTGAAATTATTGGATCTTCAAGCTCGCTCGCCTCGCGAGCTCGCCGCCTCGCGCCTTCGGCGGTCGTTGTTTAATACAGTCAACTGGAGCGTTTAACGTTCAGTTGTATGTTACCCAAGATATAAGATTATTGGGACTTCGAGCTCGCTCGCTTCGCGAGCTCGACGCCTAACGCCGTCGGCGCTCGTTTTTTAATACAGTCAACTGGAGTGTTTAAAGTTCAGTTCTTTGTTTCGCAAGATATAAAATCATAATTAACAGTTACTAAACATAGATATAATTACCAGTTATTAAATACAGATTTAATTAAAAATTTTCAATTTTTTCGTAGAAAAATTATTCATTAGCAAAATTATTGTTATGCATAACTTATTGTTATACATAAAACTTTAAAACTGTATAGTTTTATGTATAACAATAAGTTATGCATAACAATAATTTTTCTAATGAATAATTTTTCCAATTAATAGAATATGTAATAAAATTATTTTCGCAATCATTAGAATGTATAATAATTCTGTTTGAAATTATTGGAACTTCGAGCTCGCTCGCTTCGCGAGCTCGCCGCCTCACGCCTTCGGCGCTCGTTTTTTAATACAGTCAACTGGAGTGTTTAACGTTCAGTTTTATGTTTCCCAAGATATAAAATCATAATTAATAGTTATTAAATACATATTTAATTAAAAATTTTCAATTTTTTCATAGCATAGTTTTAAAGTTTAGATTCTTAAGAATTCAGTTTTATGTATAACAATCCTAATCAATAATTTTCCTAGTGAATAATTTTCCCAATCACTAGAATGTGTAATAAAAGTATTTTCGCAATCATTAAAATGTCTAATAATTTTGTTTTCCATTATTGAAACTTCGAGCTCGCTCGCCACCTCGCGACTTCGACGATCGCGATCGCGAAAATACTTTTATTATACGTTCTATTGATTGGGAAAATTATTGATTAGGAAAATTATTGATGTGCATAAATTACTGTCATACATAAAACTGAATGGTTAAGCATCTACACTTTAAAACTGTGTACTACGAAAAAATTGAAAATTCTTCATTAAATCTGTATTTAATAACTGTTAATCATATCTGTATTTAATAACTATTAATTATGATCTTATATATTGCAAAATATAGAACTGAATGTTAAACGCTCCAGTTGACTGTATTAAAAACGAGCGCCGAAGGCGCGAGGCGGCGAGCTCGCGAAGCGAGCGAGCTCGAAGTCTTAATAATCTTATATCTTGGGTATCATACAACTGAACTTTAAATACTCTAGTTGACTGTATTAAAAAACGAGCGCCGAAGGCGCGAGGCGGCGAGCGAGCGAAGCGAGCGAGCTCGAAGTTCCAATAATGGAAATCAGAATTGTTAGACATTCTAATGATCGCGAAAATACTTTTATTATATGTTCTATTGATTGGGAAAATTAGTCATTAGGAAACTTATTGATTAGGAAAATTATTGATTAGGAAAATTGTTATGCATAAATTATTGTTATACATAAAACTGAATTCTTAAGAATCTAAACTTTAAAACTGTATGCTACGAAAAAATTGAAAATTCTTAATTAAATCTGTATTTAATAGCTGTTAATTATATCTGTATTTAATAACTATTAATTATGATATTATATCTTGCGAAACATAAAACTGTATGTTAAACGCTCCAGTTGACTGTATTAAAAACGAGCGCCGAAGGCGTGAGTCGGCGAGCTCGCGAAGCGAGCGAGCTCGAAGTTCCAATAATGGAAAACAAAACTGTTAGACATTCTAATGATCGCGAAAATACTTTTATTATACGTTCTATTGATTGGGAAAATTATTGATTAGAAAATTATTGGTTAGGAAAATTATTGATATACATAAATTACTGTTATACATAAATTATTTATTGTTATATATAAAGCTGAACGATTAGGCATGTAAACTTTAAAACCGTGTAGTATGAAAAAATTGAAAACTTGAATTAAACCTGTATTTAATAATCGTTGATTATGATCTTATATCTTGCGAAACATAGAACTGAATGTTACACGCTCCAGTTGACTGTATTAAAATATCACTCAAAAAACTTGCTTCTGCAGCCTAAACAATTCGTAAATTATTTTCTTTCCGGTAGATAATTCACTTAATGGGAAATATTATGTACATTGTTCTAGATTAAATTAATATAACGTCTGTATATATATATATATATATAAGTTACAAATTCTTGACCTAACAAGTGCTATTAAACAATTGCTAGTAAATTACAGGTTTTAAACAAACAGCCAGTAAACAACTGCTAATAAAGAAGCGCTAATAAACAACAACTGTTAATAAGCAACAACTGTTAATGAACAACAACTGTTAATGAACAACAGCAGCAAATAAACATCACAAGTGCTAACAAACAATCATGGCAAATGCCAAATGAACATCGCAGTGTACCTCGGAAATGTAGCGTGAACTCTGCTGGGTTTCTAATAGTAGAACGCTTGAAAAGTTCTCCCTGAAAAGAACAATTCCTTTCTACTTCTATTTCAGTGGCCTCCTCACCCCGTATAATTAAAAAACCCCGCGATTGGAGTCATGAAGAGAAGAGTTTTCCTGTCTGGCATTGTCTTCCGGGAAACTTTTCTCGTTATTTTATCTGGATAATATCGCTGGATCTTTTGTTTTTTAGGTCGGCGAGGCATCGGCAGCTGAATGGAAAAGGTGCAAGGGTCCAGTCAACATTAGACTTTTCTGTATGTATAGAAGTAAAATGGACAGCTTATGAGATACTTTCAATATATTTTATTTACATGTTAAAGTGAGAAGGTATATATATATATGTTCTCACTCCATAGTAGAAGATTAACACTGATTTAAATAACGTTATTTAACTCCCGATATCAATCAGTCGAAGATATGTTACCTTATGAATAAAACAAGTCTGAGTCTTGCAACTGGTATTCGGCGACATTGACACACTTCGAGAGTGGGTTTGATTTTTTTGGTTCGTGTAGATGCAACAACAAAGGCAATTGATCTGTTATAATACGCGGGCGGGCCCAATTTCAAACCGAATCAAGTAGCCAGCGACCTTTGTGCAACAATGGTGATTTGCAAGTACTGGTACTTTGGAATTATAAACCGGTATATTGCGCAACGTCTGGCATTTCGCCCAGATTTAAAACAATTCGAAGAATCAAGACAGACTGGACGATTTAATTTTGTAATAATAAATTAAGTTATACAGGATGTGTATTTCTAATGTATAGACCTGGTCAATAATAACTATAGCTCGGATCAAATGAAACGGATTTATTACGTACATCTCCTGAAACGCAAACATCTACCCGATCCTCTTTGTTTCATTATTCAATAGATGCGTTGGAATACATTAATCAAAGGGATAACCGCGAACATAATGACTAGAATAATTTTATTACGGTCGCTCTTGTGAATACGCAAAATTAGCATAACTTTTTGAAGTATGTATTAGTTTGGGCCTATTTTGGTTAGGTCTCCCCTATTACAGATACTGATGACTTTAGGACCTTAATTACGCCCCTATTTGTATTAATTTGAGTTAAAACTATTCCGTAGCAGTGATTAATATTTTATTGTTTTGAAATCCTTAATGTAAAAATTATGTTATGTTAGGTTAAGTTTGGTTAGGTTAGGTTAGGTTAGATTAGGTTAGGTTAGGTTAGATTAGGTTAGGTTAGGTCAGGTTAGGTCAAGTTAGGTTATTTTAGTTTAGATTGCAACAAACCAGCCTGCATAAGTCTCGCCGAATTTGGTTATCAACAAATACGTACAGTTAGTTCGCTCGCTTACGAGCAGAACGTTGATGCAGACATCATAAAGTTCGTTACTAAATATGTAAATTTTAAGTGGCTACACGCGTACCTTTATTTAGCTCTACTGATGTGGAAACAGCACGTCGAATTAGCTCGCTTTTAAAACTATACGGGCGTACGCACACGCTGCACAAACGGGAGATTTTATGAAATTATGATGCCCCTATAAAATATAAAATGGTACTTGACGTTTGCACACAACAAGTTTCAACAAAATAACGCATTGGTTTTTATGGGCCGTTTATGTTTCTGCTTATGCAGGTCATTGTTTATTTGTTGTTACACTAATAGGTAGGTAGTAGGGTCTCGATTATCAGGTCCTCAGTTAGGCAGCCTCCGATTTATTAGTATTATTATTATATTATACCTATTATTGCTTAACACTTTTCTTCGCCGTGCGTTGGCCAGAATATAAAAGTACACTAGTGGTCAAACGCAACTCGACATATTGTGCAATTTATTTCGCAACGAGGGTATGCATTAACATTGTACCATATTCATCATTCGGACGTAAATTTATGCAATAGGAGACTACGTGATTGACTCGGATCTAGTTCATTTATCTCGTAACAGATGGGCCTGCCATTTTGCGGATCCGCAAAGAGCGGAACTTCCGGAGAGCGATTGTGTTGCATCCGCGGTTTAATTTATGCATTAAGTGTAAGATATCAGTGTTTAAGTTTATGCGACCTAAAACAGAAACTAACATACGAGTGTAGTAATAGCAAAGATGATGTATTTATATAGATAGCTCACGCTATGCAGGAATCCCTGGATACATTGACATTAATCAAACAGGACCAACAAATAAATAACTCTATTTATAAGCCAGATTAACGTACCGGGATCATCTGAGGGTAAAATTGCCCAATGGTAACAATGACACTAATTGCGCCGAATTGAAAATAATTCTGCGAAAAGCAATTCGCTCCAATTCCGAGTACAAAAAACAATGGGAGTTGTTTGAGCCCCTGCGGGCGCAAGAGAGACTGCTGAAATCTCATTTTTAGATTTCTGTTTACCGTTCAGTCACACGAGTTCCACAACATGCGAAAAATAAACAGGGCTTATTGTCAACTCCTAAGAAACAAACAAAAAGTATTCCCCTACCGATGTTGAAGTTACTTATTTCACGGTTGGCTTCTCCGTAATAATCGCTGCATTGTTCCACTATAAAAAGCTCCTCCAGGCGGATAAAGTTCAAATTTAAGCAAAATACAAGTGATGGATGTCCCATCATTTATCTTTTATTATTATAAATGAACTCATCTGAGGAATAGGATCTATCCACTCTCGTGGCGACTCCTCGGCAACTCCTCGGCCTTGATTCCAAAAAATTGTTTTTGGCAGGCGCAGATTTCCGCTTTTCTACAACTTTTATTTTGTCTTTTTCCTTCTCTTATTAATTCTATAATAAATCTCTATATTAAATCTCTATATTAAATCTCTATATTAAATCTCTATATTAAATCTCTATATTAAATCTCTATATTAAATCTCTATATTAAATCTCTATATTAAATCTATATATTAAATCTCTATATTAAATCTCTATATTAAATCTCTATATTAAATCTCTATATTAAATCTTTATATTCAATTTTTATATTCAATTTTTATATTAAATCCTTCCC
>JAWQRP010003552.1:0-13196 GCA_033557875.1 Quadriops clusia
TGCTTAGTTGACGTCGTTTTGAAACAAATAAACAACGCGTCTTGCTTAGTTGACGTCGTTTTGAAACAAATAAACAACGCGTCTTGCTTAGTTGACGTCGTTTTGAAACAAATAAACAACGCGTCTCTCTAAATTGACGTGGTTTTGAAACAAATCAACAACGCGTCGCTCTTAGTTGACGTTGTTTTGAAACAAATAAACAACGCGTTTCTATTACTTGACGTCGTTTACAAGCGTTTCTCATTTCCATTTTAATCCGAGGAAGCGAAGGCCGCAGGCCGATAGTATTGGCAAGACATGAGGGTATGTCTTAGTTGACGTCGTTTTGAAATAAATAAACAACGCGTCTCTCTTAGTTGACGTCGTTTTGAAACAAATAAACAACGCGTCTCTTTAAATTGACGTGGTTTTGAAACAAATCAACAACGCGTCGCTCTTAGTTGACGTTGTTTTGAAACAAATAAACAACGCGTCTTGCTTAGTTGACGTCGTCTTAAAACAAATAGAACCGAGCATGCGAAGGCCGCAGGCAAATAGTATTGGCAAGACATGAGGGTCGCGCTTCGCGCGACCCTCATGTCTTGTGTAGCTCGCGAACGAGCGAAGCAAGCGAGGGAGCGCCTACTACTTTGAATTTAATTCTAGGATGCGAAGGCCGCAGGCCGATAGTGTTGGCAAAACATGAGCGTTACGCTACCTTGATATAAATCCGAGGATGCGAAGACTGTAGTAGACAGTCGAAACTAGTCGTTTGAATAAAATTTAATACTACCACATATATTATATGTTATATGTGATACTACTAAGGAAGGATGTCATCATTTTAACTTCCTCTAAACAATAATCAGTACCTTTTATTTAGTTATAGATAAATCTTCATTCTTTTTTATTTTAAGATTTAATTTATTTATTACACATATTAGAATTATTTCTTCTAAAACTTCTACAGTTGAACATTTCACAAACTTGTCTTGGTATCATATTTTAATGTAAATTTGAGGATGCTAAATATTGCTGTTAGTCAAAGAATTTCTATACAAATAATTATTGTATTTTTTTAATGGCAAGACGTGAAAGGTGACCTGAATGTCTTGGATTAATTAAATAATATTTTTAATGTATTTTAAATAATAATGAAATGAAAATAATAATGAAATAAAAATAATAATGAAATAAAAATAATAATGAAATAAAAATAATAATGAAATAAAAATAATAATGAAATAAAGATAATAATTAAATAATAAAAATAATAGAAAACATGAAAATATTTAAATAATGATAAAAATAAATGAAAAGCAAAAGAAAATTTAAGAAAATTAATTGTTAGAATAATTTGTTTAATATATTGGACAATAAAATAGAAATAAACTGAATATTGCTATAATTCACTTAAGAAAAACAGTTTCATTTAACTTAGCCCATGGCTATAACAACTTACTCGAGGATGCGAAGCGCGACCCTCATGTCTTGTGTGGCTCGTGAACGAGCGCAGCGAGTGAGCGAGCGCCCCCGAAGTTAAATATATTTATCCAAGAGAACCAGCAGTATACGCGAAGAGCTTTAAAAACGCTTTAGCAGGAAGAAGAGAAATCAGAAGCTCTAATAAAGTAAAAGAAAATCAAGGGATTATCCTCAAAAAGCGAATCTCGCCGCGCTGAAAAGAAAGGAAGACAATGAAGACAGCAATCTGCAGGAGCCTTTTCACCCCGAACAAATATGAAGCGAATAAGATAACAATTAAATCCTCTGCGGCGGCGGAAGGGGGCGGTTTGCGGCCTCCGGGGGTGGCCGGGGGCGACTGGGAGGCGGCTGAAGGCTGATTGTAAGCGATTGGAGGCAACTGGGGGCGGTTGGGGACGATTGGGGCGGCTGCGGCGGCTGCGGCGGCTGAGGCGACTGAGGCGGTCGGGGGTGGTTGAGGATGGTTGGGGGTGGTTGGGGGCGGTTAGGGGTGGTTAGGGGCGATTGGGGGCGACGAGGCGCTCGGCGGCGGACAAAAAGAAGGCAAAAGTCCAAATCTCCTTTGAGGCGACATAAAAGTCACAATTCCGAATGGGATTTCAGAAGTTTACGATATTATTCCTCGCCATTCTCAGTTATAGAGGCCTTATCAAGATCCCGGAGAAGTTTGCCCTTTCAATGCCGACCGTTCCGAGGCTTTGGAAAAAATTGACGCCCCATAAAAATAGAGGAGCTCTGTTATTTGTGCGGCCTGCTGGATGTAATTTGTCACTTATAAAGAAAGATGCTGGGGAGACTCTCTCTATGCCTTTTAATTGATAATCGAATTTACATTTTCTTTCACACGACCAGGAAAAGTTACGCAACATTTGCGGTTCGACACATCATTATTTTAATTCATCCTTTTGCTCTATAAAGTACCTACTGTTTTTCTGGCTTTAGTTTTGGAAAAGTGCTGCATCATTTAAAGTAAACAATGTTCGTTGATTGTACATACATGATTGTGAATAATTCGATCATTATCGTTTTAGGGTTGTGTGGCAGTGCGAGGACGTGCCAGGAATAATTGGAATTGTTTTGATACATTGTTACGGATGGAACAAAACTATTCTCTTTGTATGTAATATTTAGCAATTGCGTTTTTAAGAGACAATAAAAGTTGAAAGTAATAATACAAACATATCAAATTTTATATACCTTAGGTATATAGATATATCAACTACATCGTTTCTTCGAAGGGAAGGCATCAGCACGAGGGTGAGTTCGGAAAGGGAGGCACATTCAAATTATTCAAGTCCGTCAATAAATTCGCGTATTTAGGATTTGTGTATATAAAGCGCCGCTCGGTAAATCCTTTCAAATGGTATATTGGATCCTGAATGGATGCGAATGTGTGAGTCTTTATAAGAATGTGGCTTCCAACCGCTTGTTTGGCGACGGCACCCCCACCCCCGAGGGCTCAAATCATCCCCATATCGATGCCACCGCCGCATCATTCTATTTACTTAATACTCTTCATATTGATACTTTTCATATTGATCTCCTTAGTTTCATTATTTCTCCATCTCCTTAAATCCACCTCTCATTCGCTGCATCGCTGTAACGGGACAAATGAATAGCCTAAGGCCCTCCAACACTGAAGTGAATAATGCCTGTTTGTTTAAGTGGTCCACCCTGTATCAATCTTTGTGCACACACAAATACCAGCCTCCAATGTTATTGTTGGCTCTTGTATATCTTTCTCACAGCTTCCCGCGTTTCTGTTGTTGTTGGACCATTCTGGGGCTCAATAAGCCGGCTACTAATATTTTGATCCAAAACGGCCTAAGGCACTAGCACAATAGACACTTTCGTAATACTTGATATTATAACGCGATATAACGCGATCTTAGTATATATATCAAGCTACAATTACTCTGTACTACAATAATCGCAACTAACCTACAATAATCGCAGATATTGCTATTATCAAAATTTGGTTTTCAAACGCAAAATTTATTCAGTATTTTCTAAGTCAGAAAATGAATTTTGATAAGAAGAATAAAATTTTAATAGGAAAAAAGTGCATAACATGCGGTTGATTTTTTTTTCTAATTACAGAAAACTGTAATAGAAAATAACAAAATATTTACAGGTAGCTAGATTAATTGCGAGCTACAGGTTTCCAAGGCTATCTTTGATATTGATTTCCTCGTTTAGGAACGTTATGAAGAATACTGAAGGACGGCTGCGCTACGAAAGAGTTCGCTACTCACTCATAGAGGGCGTTAGGTGCAAGTTCTAGATGTATTAATATACTAAACTACTTATACTATTTTTATCCAAATTTATACTTATTTTGTACGTATGTTTACTCTAGGTATTTATTTCTACATCTATTTTAGAATTCTATGTATATTTATTTCTATGGTTAAATATACTATTGTATGTTTTTACACAGCAATTAATAAACTTATAATTTTTTCTATGAAAATTCCCAATGAAAAAACATATTTATTTTTTTTCTTCAAAAAAAAAGATAAAAAGAAATTGCAAGCAAGCAAAGAGCGCATCGAGAGCATCGAGCAGGCCATGGCCTCATGGGTTTTGATCCAGCAGGCTCGGAAAAAGCAGCAATCGCAGCCTTGCACATCACCGGCGGCGGTGGAACTCCATTGTGCCCCCTGTTTTAATTTACAACACAATAAAAACACATGGGAAAACAGTAGACGCCATTTTAGTGATTAACTAGGGATCCTGGCAGGCACTGCGTTTTGTCCGTATTGCTTTTTGTTTTAATTGTGTCCTTTGTCCCGCGTTCGATTGTTTTTTGTTCGCGTCGTAACTCGTGAGGTAAAATTTTAATTGGGTTTTGAGTTATTCTCGCGTTTTTCCTCTCTCTTGTTTTTCCTCTCCTGTGTTTTTCCTCTCCTGAGTTTTTCCTCTCTCTTGTTTTTTCTCTCTCTTGTTATTCCTGTCTCTTGTTTTTTCTCTCTCTTGTTATTCCTGTCTCTTGTTTTTCCTCTCTCTTGTTTTTCCTCTCCTATGTTTTTCCTGTCTCTTGTTTTTCCTCTCTCTTGTTTTTCCTCTCCTATGTTTTTCCTGTCTCTTGTTTTTCCTCTCTCTTGTTTTTCCTCTCTCTTGTTTTTCCTCTCCTATGTTTTTCCTTTCTCTTATTTTACCGCCCCTGAGTTTTTTCCTCTGTTTTTCGTGATGTTTCTCTTCTCCTGTATTTCTTTCTTCTCTCTCTTTCACTCGTTTTTCCGCTTAATTTTTCTCGCTAATATAGGTACTCCCTTATCCTCCTTATCAAAAGTGTCGTTCCAAAAAATCGCCATAATTAATTTTGTAAGTGTAAAAATATGAATCTGCCGCTCGTAGTAATTTTCGGCTACCTTGATATACTATTTAAGCATAGAGATTAATTTGTTTTTTTTAATTTTCATTTTTTTAACAAAGGGTATCCCCTTATCAAAAGTGACATTTCAAAAAATCGCCATAATTTATTTTGTAAGTGTAAAAGTATCAATCTGCCGCTTGTAGTAAACTTCAGCTGCCTTGATATACTATTTAAGCATAGAGATTAATTGTTTTGTTTTAATTTTCATTTTTTTGACAAATGGTAACCCCTTATCAAAAGTGACATTTCAAAAAATCACCATAATTAATTTTCTAAGTGTAAAAATATGAATCTGCCGCTCGTAGTAAACTTCGGCTAACTTGATATACTATTTAAGCATAGAGAATAATTTTTTTTTTAATTTTCATTTTTTTAACAAATAATCGATTTCTATATTCTTTTCTCTTAATGATTTCCTAGCTATTTTCGTTTCTCTTAAATATTATCAATTTATTTTCTTTTCTCTTAAATATTTTCTATTTTCTTTTCTTTACTCTTAACGATTTTCTAGATTCTTCTTTTTTCTCTTAATGGATTCGTATTTTCCTTTCTCTTAAATATTTACCACTTTCCATTTTTTTTTTGATAAAATTCAATTTTCATGTTGGTAATCTAAACGTATTTCAATGTCTATCAATCGTTTCTTATTTTCTCTTTGTCCTCGTCTATCTTCTCCTTTTTTTCTGAATCTATTGCTTCATCAGTTCTTCAGCAAGTTATTTTTCATCTCTCTCGCTCGTCAATGGCAACTCTCTCGCCAACTCTCATGCATGGCTTGCTTTAATTAAATTGTAATACTTCGCCATCGTAGTCGGCTTGGCGCTTTATATGTTTGACTAGGTATGTAAGTGTGCAAGCATGCACATGCACGCTGGCAACGCCCTCTATGTTCTGTGTGTGTTAAAATTTGTTGCTTTGTGCCTGCGAGCAGATTACGGTGATGAAAAGGCGGCCTTTAACAATTATATTTAATACTTGGATAAATCTTTGATCCTTGAAAGAATTATTAATCCTTGGATGAATTTTTAATCCGTAGAAGAATTTATAATTCTTAAAAGAATTTTTAATTCTTAGAAGAATCTTTAATTCTTGGAAGATTTTTTGATTCTTAGAAGATTTTTTGATTCTTAGAAGATGTTTTGATTCTTAGAAGATTTTTTGATTCTTGGAAGAACTTTTAACTCTTAGAAGAATTTTTAATTCTTGGAAGAATTTTTAATTCTTGGAAGACTTTTAAATTTTTAGAAGAATTTTTAATCTTGGAATAATTTTCAATTCTTAGAAGAAATTTTGATTCTTAGAAGAATATTTAATTCTTGCAAGAATGTTGAATCACTGGAAGAATTTTTTATCCTTAGCAAATTTTTTTTAGTTGTTTATTTAATTTAGAATCTTTGATCTAGAATATTTAATTTAGAATCTTTAATCTACAATCTTTAATTTAGAATCTTTAATCTAGAATATATAATTTAGAATCTTTAATATAGAATATTTAATTTAGACTCTTTATTCTACAATATTTAATTTAGAATCCTCAATTTAGAATCTTTCATCTAGAATATTTAATTTAGAATCTTTCATCATGAATCTTTAATTTAGAATATTTAATCTAGAATCTTTAATCTACTTTAATTTAAAATCTTTAATCGACTTTAATTTAAAATCTTTATTCTCGAGAAATAGTTTATAATATTTAGTCTAGAATATTTAATTTAGAATCTATAATTCAGAATATTTAATTATAGAATTATTAATAAAATATAGAATCTTCAATCTAGAATCTTTAACTTATAACTTTAATTTAGAATCTTTAATCTCGAACGTTTAATTTAGGATCTTTAATATAGAATCTTTAATTTATAACATTTAATCGAGAATATTTAATTTAGAGTCTTTAATGCAGAATATTTAATTATAGAAGTTTTAATAGAAAATAGAATCTTCAATCTAGAATCATTAATTTAACGTTTTTAATCGAGAATATTTATTTAACAAAATTTAATATTTTAATTACTGAGTAAATGTAATTGGTTAAATGCATTTGTTGTCGATGCCGAAAAGTTTTGATAGTTTTGTGACAATTTTATGTACGATACAGGGTCGGCCCACTAGTAAAATCAGTAAAATATACATCTTTATGGTAATTTCTAAATGTCTGATCGGCCCTGTACCGTACATTAAACGATACAAATTCTGCTGTTGGAAAGAACCTAATAATATTATTTAAATTGATTTTTTTAGTGATAATATTTAAACTAGAA
This sequence comes from Quadriops clusia, assembly GCA_033557875.1. Classification (NCBI taxonomy): domain Eukaryota; kingdom Metazoa; phylum Arthropoda; class Insecta; order Coleoptera; family Hydrophilidae; genus Quadriops; species Quadriops clusia. The sequence goes on from JAWQRP010003552.1 coordinate 7,105, forward strand.
TCATTCATTTAGAATCTTTAATCTAGAATCATTAATTCAGAATCTTTAATCTAGAATATTTAATTTAGAATCTTTAATGTAGTATCTTTAATCTAGAATATTTAATTTAAAATCTTTAATGTAGCATAATTAATTTAGAACATTTAATCTTGAACATTTAATTTAGGATCTTTAATACAGAATAATTTATAATATTTAATCTAGAATATTTCATTATAATATCTGTAATATACAACAGACTCTTCAATCTAGAATCTTTAATATACAGTGTAATCTCGGTAGTCCGAACTTCGGTACTCCGAACACTCCAGTAATCCGAACTAGCGAAACAAAGAAAAATTACTGACTTCTTTAAAAAAGACTGATTTTTGTTTTTTAATGTAACTAGAATTTTAAATAAAACATGTACATACATGGTTATGTGCAATAATACATACTGTTTAATCTTTTTTACAGCCTTTTTCTAATACTTTCTGTAATCCGAACTTTTCAGTAATCCGAATACCCCTTTGCAGCTATTAGTTCGGACTACCGAGATTACACTGTATAATCTTCAATCTAGAATCTTTAATTTAGCATCTTTAATTGAGAATATTTATATAACAATTTTTTTATTACTGAGTAAATGTAATAGGCTAAATGCATTTGTTGTCGATGCCGATAACTTTTAAATAACAAACACAGCTCAACAAAATACAGAAAGAACATTTTTTTTTGTAAGGTAGTCGGCGCTCGTTCACGAGCCACACAAGACATGAGGATCGCGCTTCGCGCGACCCTCATGTCTTGCCATCACTATCGGCCTGCGGCCTTCGCATCTTCGGAGCGAATTGTTATGTTAGGTATACCCCAATATAAATGTGGTTTTTCCTTTTGTGGCTCGTGAACGAGCGCAGCGAGTGAGCGAGCGCCGACTACCTTGATATTAATTCGAAGATGCGAAGGCCGCAGGCCGATAGTGTTGGCAAGACATGAGGGTCGCGCGAAGCGCGACCCTCATGTCTTGTGTGACTCGTGAACGAGCGCCTACTACTTTGATATAGATTCGAGGAAGCGAAGGCCGCAGGCCGATAGTGTTGGCAAGACATGAGGGTCGCGCGAAGCGCGACCCTCATGTCTTGTGTGACTCGCGAACGAGCGAAGCGAGTGAGCGAGCGCTTACTATCGTGATGTTAATCCGAGGAAGTTCGTGTCTTGCCTGGATTAAATAATATTTTTAATTGTGTTTTAAATAATAATGAAATAAGTATAATAATTAAATAATAATAATAATTAAATACTAATAATAATTTAATAATAATAATAATTAAATAAGAATAATAATTAAATAATAATAATAATTAAATAATAATAATAATTATATAACAATAATAATTATATAACAATAATAATTATATAACAATAATAATTAAATAATAATAATAATTAAATAATAATAATAATTAAATAATAATAAAAAATGATAATATTTAAATAATGATAAAAATAAATTAATAAAAAAATGAATAGCAAATGGAAAAACCACATTTATGTTGGGGTATACCTAACATAACAATTCGCTCCGAAGATGCGAAGGCCGCAGGCCGATAGTGTTGGCAAGACATGAGGGTCGCGCGAAGCAGCTGTTCTTTAATGTTAATTGAAGGAAGAGAAGGTCGCAGGCCGATCGTGTTAGCAAATGCTAGAGGTATAAAGACACTAGATAACAAAATAAATATATAATAAAGCAAATGTATATTAAAATTGAAATTTTCTAATAGAATATAAATATTAGAATATAAATATTAGAATATAAATATCAGAATATAAATATCAGAATATAAATATCAGAATATAAAAACCCAGACTCCAATAACATAAACGGCTCTTCAAATTTATCCATAGAGTGCCATGCTCTTTCAGTTAGGAAATTTATAGTTTGTAGGGAACAGTTTGGCGTTCACCGTTCGATTGCAAAAGCGACAAAAGCTGTTTTTAATGACACCTGAATAAATAAAGCCCCCGCTCGCTGGATTGTCTGGCGCACAAAGGAATTGCCATTCATTTGTTTGTCCTCTTATTCTCTCCTTTCACTTTATTGGACGCTACCATCATCCAGCAGGCGCTTTTTCTGTCCTCATCCTCCCATAACCGAATCGAGAGAAAAATCGAAAAAAATAATTATTACATATAATAATAACAAAATTATCTTAAAAAAATTATCATAAAAAATAATCATAAAAAATAATCATACAAAATAATCATAAAAAAATTATAAAATGCTATACAAAAAAAAATTAAATGAACGTATTCATTTCATTTATTTTCTAAATATACTTACTTAAGTCTAAAATCACCAAATTTGAAGTTATAGCTCAAGTTCTAAAAATTCACTCAATTTCTATAAATTCGCTCAATTTCTATAAATTCGCTCAACTTCTATAACTTCCCTCAATTTCTAAAAATATACATCCTGAATTTGTTCAAATCAACAGTTGATGACTTACAGATCCTAAATTCGTTCAGGTTCTAATTTCGCCTAGATCCTAGTCGCTTATTGATTTTCATAATTGCCGCGTTTCTAGGAAGCCATTTTTACTTTTGTCTCTCTTTAGTTACACTGACGTAACCCGAGGAGCGTTGGCGGACGTATTTCTGCGATTAGACGCGCTTTTTGTGCCCCACAAATGAGTTTATTTGTGTTGATGTTAAAGCGATCAGATCAGCCATGGAAGGCATCCACGATTGACACAGAATGGAAATTTTAAGCCTGAGGGGGCAGCCTGTTGTGCAACTCAAAGAAGGCGAGAAGAAAGGCTATCGATTGTTCTTATTCAGGTTTTTCTTCTTTTCTTCGGGTTGTTTATGTGTAACAAATAGAACTCTTTTAAGAATAGTCTTTTTCTTATAACAACAACAAGTTGGTTTAAGCAGTTTACTGATATATTTTATGTGTATAAAATCTCTTGAGTGAAGTATTACATAGGTTTTGTTTGTTATTATAGCATGTTCGTTATTATGGCATGCTTGGTTATTATGTGCATGTTTGTTATTATGTGCATGTTTGTTATTATGTGCATGTTTGTTATTATGTGCATGTTTGTTATTATGTGCATGCTTGTGATTATGTGCATGTTTGTTATTATGTGCATGTTGGTTATTATGTGCACATTTTTTTATTATATTCTGAGATTCTATTGGTTAATATGATCATAGACGGTTAATCCGAAGCCTCCTCGGATCACCAGGAGTCAAGCCGCCATATTGCGGGCGTGTGTTGTTTTTTCAGGCTCGCGTGGCCCGCCTTCTTAGATGATTCATGAACACGCCGTTCTCGACTCCAAGACGAAGAGAAGGGGACACAAACACCAAGACTACATTCCATTGTTGCGTTTTGTTGCCCTCTTTCTCCAACTCGTTCCCACTGTGCCTCAGGACGATTGTTTGCCATCCTTGCTGTATTAAGTGTCGCTGGTATTTGCATATTGCGACTGGAATTTAGCACGATGAACAACATACAAATAATATGTATTATGTTTATTTATATAAACATAAATATTTTTTTTAAATGTGTATATATTTCGGTGAATATACCTGCGCATACATAATATATTTTGATCGGCACAATATATTTTGAAAAGCACAATATATTTCGAAAGGCACAATATATTTTGTTTGGGACACGTTATTCGTATTTGGGCGCATTGTGAACTTCTTTTATAGACTCGAGGACATTAATGGCATTGAAATGGAACACATTTGCATGAAAAGCACATGAAGAGCTTAACTCCTGCCAGCATTATGTTTGCTTTACAATGTCTACGAGACGCCCCCTTTTGTGCCCTTTCAATTTTATGCTGGTCTTTTCTGCGCGAAATTGGACTGGCTGTTGTCCCTTTCTCCAAACTTTGCGATTACGCTTTATGGCCCCGTTTGAATTAGATGAATGGCTAAAAAAATTGGTTTTTATTTGAACGAAACAAAATAACAAACCACGGTGCAGATTTTGTACCTTACTTCCCACCCTGTCCGTCATTGTCTTTACCGGCTTCCTGAATATATTTTCCGATGTTTTAAAGTAATTATTATATTATTAATTATTTTGCCGTTTCATTTCTGTTCTAGACCAAATCCGAGTCTGAGTTACCCGTGGGTGCCCTCTGAGGGGAATTTTATAAACATTTAAACACTAATTTTGAAAATATTGCCTTAAATTTCCTTCTATTTTGTCAGTGTAAGAGCAAAGCAATAACGCAAAAATTGCACCCTCTCCTCGATCATAGCAGGCGAGGCGAGGGTTGGCGCGCACCACCGGCTCTAATGCCCTAATAGCAGCAAACATATTGCTTAATTCCACGCTAGTTGGCGCTGTCAATGGATCCGCAGCGTGCGGATCTAGAGCCCCACAAGTATCCCGCTAATAGCGCCCCCTGTTGCCCATTAGTTTGTTGCTAGTACTGCGTACTTGCTTCCGTGATTTATTGCCAGTTACCCTCGAGACGAGCACAAAAACTGTTACTTCCACTCCCTCAACTCTCAAATAATCGGGATGATTTAGTTGGGAAAAAATTTGTCTCCTAGGCGCCCCTTTGTTTGCGATTTTTTAATGGTCCTGTTCCTGCTTGCTGCTCCTCTTCCTGCTCATTTTGATATTCATGCTATTGCTCATGTGACACTGATGCTAATGCTGCACAGAATTGCTTGTTTAGTAATGCTAATGCTGATGCTAATGTTGTTGTTAATATTGATGCTAATATTGATGCTAATGCTGTTGTTAATGTTGATGTTAATGTTGATGCCAATGTTGATGCTGAATCTCTTGGTGTAGCTAAACACTAACCAGAAACATACATTAGCTTGCAGGAATTACAAGCTAGATGATTGATGGGGGTGGCGATGGCGACAAGAATTTAATTAATCACCTATAATAGACGTAATAGATAGAAGATATTATAAATTTATCCACACGATGCATTTTGACATACACATAATACCCATTTGTGTGTTAATAGCGCCAAGTACGTTTTTGTTGCTGTTAGAAGTTTTATCCTTTTCTAAGTTCTATAGACCACATATACGAATAATTACTTTAAATAAATGATTATATAGAAATAAAATTTTGAAAATTAACCAAACAATATAAAATTTATATATCGTAGGTACACACATTGTTATAACAAAACCATGTCAATATTGACATATTGATAACATTATTAAAAAAAAATGTATCACAGACATCAAACTTCAATATATCCAACCCTTAATTAGGATTTTCCCAGCTTTTCGCGCACACCATGCACAGCAGCCCCCGATAAAGGGCGAAATTGGCACGAAGGAAAGAGCATAGCAGCAACCAAAGCGAATAACAGCTCTTATTTACCTTCCATATTAATTTCTTGAAAACCGCGACGCTCTCACGTGAAAGAGAGCCGAGCGACGTCGAGGAGAGGGAAAGGCGAGTGGAATGGCAAATTGCAAGATCGCTTTTGAAAACTAGCGGGCTATGAAAAGTAATAAGGAAGGCGAGCGTCGCGACGCTCGCCGGCGCGGCGTCGCGACGCTGCTCGCGAGGGCTCGGATTCGTGCACAGCCTCCTCTGCACGAGCAGCACGCTCCTCTTGACTCCGTCGTAACTCTCTGATGGTCTCATTAACCATCAAGCTCGCTGCCAAAGTGGCAATTAGCTTTATGCTAAGTGAGGTTGGTTGACATTTCGCTGCCGAAAGCTCTATGAGTATAATGGCCCCTAATAGCACATAGGTATATGTACAACACATGCTGTATACTGCAACACATAGACAGTATAATTATACACTATAATATAATGTGCATTTAAAACTACATGGTAATATATGGTAAAATATAAGGACTTTTAGTTTTCAATGTGAAACTTTACAGATTTACTTTACAGATTTACTGTAAAGTTTACAGATTTAATACATAATATTGTTGTAAACATTGAAACGCATGCGCATTGTTAATTTTATATACTTTGTGAAGAAATTTCAGAGGTATTTTCTTGTGCGTATTATATCCGTACCATAAATATATGTATTTATACCTAAAATGTACACAAAATAAGTAAAACATTTACATAACGTACGTAAATTATT
>JAWQRP010003553.1:0-13195 GCA_033557875.1 Quadriops clusia
AACTTTTAGTTTTTAATTATGTTATTATATATTCTGTATCCTGATGATGCCTAAATAATAAAGGCGAAACGTTGAGAAATAAATATTTTGAAAACAAAAAATTAAGACTCTAAATACCCGAGAATAAGAAAATATAGTTTTATACTTTCGCACCAAAGTTGAACAGCATGCACTTGCGAAGGGTGCTGTAGATTCCCACGTGCGAATACACGAAGGATGGTTGATCAGTATATTCATGACCGAAGTCTTGTCCAACATTGGCCAATCGTGGCTCGGTTGTTCAATGTTGAGCCAAGCTTTGTTCAGTATTAGACAACCGAGCTTTGGCTAACTCTGGCTAGTCAATATTCGGTCAAGCTTGTGCCAGTATTGGCAAATCAAGGTTAGGCCAAGCTTGCATGCCAGTCTGAGGCCGAAGATATCATCCTCATATGCAACCAGACTTGGGCCAGTGTACAATGCTGGGTCAGAATTGACAAGTACCGAAGCAACATCAAATGAACACTACAGCAGACAATTCTAATAAAAATGTAAAACGATCTGTTCATCAGTGAATGTTTGCAGATTAATTTCCAGTAAAAATTATTGAAGTACATTGAGTAAACCTGTACAAATCTTAGACAGACGTGACAGCGACAATTATTTTCTTTTGTCTGAACCGGACATTAGCCAAATGTTCATCGCCTGTATATTCTCTATCCTTGCATCGTTTGTATAACTTGTAGTGTTGAGTGTATCTGACCAATCACAGTGAGAAATTCAAAATTCCCGCTTTTTTCCCGTATCTAAGCACCGCCACCTAAATATATATTAAATATATATTTAGGTGGCGGTGATCTAAGGAACTTCGATGTTTCGCTAGGGTTACCGTAAGGTCGTATCTACGTCCCCCCAGCGGAGCCTTTCGGGCGATAAGGGTTAAATATAATTTCTTACTTATATAATACCATCCTCACCTGGAGCTTCCAATTTATTTTAACAAAGTTTATACTATTATTAAGTAATTAATGATTAGTTCTCTAAATAGACTACTTTATTTATTTTATTTAAAACTTTGCAATGGGTTAGAAATATTACTGTTAAATCTAACATTTTTATTTAACAGTGTAGTGCATTTAAATGCAATATTTACTGTAGATGGAAAAAATGATAACGAAAGAGTATGAAAACAATTTTTTTCTGCCCGGCATGAAATTAACAATGTTATTCTTCGGGTTCCTGCAGTTTTATATTTTTATTCTATAGTGAAATTGCGTAAGACGGAACGTCACGGGATCGACAGAAAATTCCGTCCTTGACACGTTTTCCTTCACAAACAGGTTTTGTTACAATTTACAAAAAGAATTAAATGTATAATATAACTAATTCGAAAATTTATTAATGAAACTAATAAAAGAACAAAAATTTAATGCCAAAATCAACAATTATTCTAATACATACATACATTGTATAAAAATATGTGTATACATATGTAATACCTAGCGTACATAATCGAAATACATTTTTTTTAAATAAATGTATCCAAGGTTGTCTGTTTTTTAGGTTTACTTTTAATTTTATTTATTTATATATTTAAGGGGTTACACCACCTTGACGTTCGGAAAAATAGATATAAAAATAAAAATTTTTTTGAAGCGACTAATAAATATATAATATATTTTTAGTTTTACACTTATACACAGTAGTATTATGGAAAATTTGAAATAATATCGAATAAAAAATATTAAAAAATGAGGGAAATATGAGCCATTAAGTAGGGCTCTGTTTTGGACACCTTTGCTGATGGTGTACATGATTTTTCTGTCAGATATTGTCGGAAAAATAAAAAAAGAATATATTTTTATTTAGAAAGGTTATAGCTATCATGTGACATAGGATGATTTAAAAAAAAAATTTTTTTGTAGAAATGACAGCACCTTGAAAAAAGTACTTTGGTTTTTATCGAAATTTTGAGTTTAAAAAATTCGTAACTTAGGCAAATGGTATCCAATCAAAAAAATCCTACGTCACGTGATGGATAATATGATAAAGAATATGTGTTGTAAATTTGAACAAAATCGGTCAAGTAGAACTTGACATATCATGTACACCAGTTTGAAAAATGTAGTTTCGAGATAAACGCAAAAGAAAAAACAGTGCGGCATCAGCGACTCTCTGTCGCGCTCACTTCTAATTGTTATAACTTCGGAAAAAATTGGAATATCGAAGTTATTTAACTGTTAAAATATTCTTAAAAGTATAAATAATTTTTATAGCCGAAAAAGAAAAAATCGATTTTTTGAAAATCTCAAGGTGGTGTAACCCCTCCTTAAATCAACCGCCTTTTCATATAATATATTTTCCATTTCAATTGCAGCAAATAATTTAATTGTTTCGACAAATTTTACGGCTCTTTTTTTTGTAGATAATTCTTCGGTTTCATTTTTTTCAGTACTCTCGGGATCGCTGTCAATAGTTTTGTTTTTATTACGTCCACTTTTTCTTTTAAACTTAAATTATCTATTTTTTTGCTACACGCACACATACGTGTTTAGTTTTTGAAGATTCAAGAACCACTGCCAAAGTATTGAAGGATGGTGTATTACTTTTTTTACATTTCTTAAAAATACATTCTAAAAACCGGGTTTGTTTGGTCTATTCCTCGATAGACGCTTTTTCCAACATCCAATAATTGCATTTTATATTTTTGCGCGACATTACGCTGCTTTTTGCGAGTTTTCATAAATGTGATTTACATATTAAACTAAGTTACATAGTACACGATCTATCTCCCTCTAATACAGTAGATATACATACATAGTACATACAAAGAGAAAAAAATAACAAAATAGGGTCTCTAGTCACGGCTGAGTGCAACGGCAAATTTCGTCGCTTAACAAAGGTTATACTATTATTAAGTAATTAATGATTAATTCTCTAAATAAACTATTAATTTTATAAAGATCTGCATGAAATTGATAAAGTTATTCTTCGGGTTCCAGCGGTTTTAAATTTTTATTCTATTATATATTCTATTATGTATTATATATATTAAACATATTTCTTACATTATCCTAATATAATTTTCCTCCATCTATAGTAAATTTTAAATATAATATGACTGTAAAATAAAGAACATTTTCGTTATAATAATTTGCAATGCTTTCCGTTCTACTTCGGAAATTAATCATTAATTAATTAATAAAAGCATAACCTTTATTAAACCTAAACAAAAAAGAGCTTATTGTTACGTAACTATGCTGTATTTATATTAAAATAATTGAAATAAAAAAAGTTTCATTAGAAAAATTTTAAAAAAAATCCCCGACAGAAGAGTAAAAAATCTTTACTATTGTATAAAGAGGCGAAAAAATTACTTCCATTATTTAAATTACTAGATTTAAAATTGTTTACCTATGTGTAGAGGTGTTTGCCACTGTCTGTCACGTGCACTTGTGTCCGCGTTGTAGCGGAGCAACAAAGAGACCGTTTCTTCCGAACCTGTGCAGCAGGCTCGGTGCAGCGGCGTGAGCCATTTGCTGTCTTTCGTGTTGACCCGTGCTCCATGGCACAGGAGGATTGCTGCGATTTCTGCGTCTCCTTTAAAGGCGGCTGCGTGAAGGGGGCAACGTTTCTCCACATCTAAACAATTCAGTTAATATATATCAATTTTATGATTATTTATGCAATAAAAAAAAATTATATTTTTTTATTCTTGGGTATTTAGAGTCTTAACTTTAGTGTTTTCAAAATATTTATAATATATTTTGTATCCTGATGATGCCTAAATAATAAAGGCGAAATGTCGAGAAATAAATATTTTGAAAACACTAAAGTTAAGACTCTAAATACCCAAGAATAAAAAAATATAATTATACAGTGAGTCAAGAAATAATAAATATTTTAAAATAAAAAAAAATTGTAATAATATACTGCCCGTGATAGTCATTTACACATTTGTTAAATTAAGTTAATCATTTATAGACTACTGGTAGCAAAATAAAAGTAATAAATAATGGCAAAACACGTTAGAAATAAATTGAAATTTTAAAATATAAAAATGACTCGGATAAAAAGATTTATATAATAAAATAAAGGACATAAAATAAAGGAATTAAAATAAAGGAAATAAAATAAGGGAAATAAAATAAACAAAGGACGTAAAATAAAGGAATTAAAATAAAGGAAATAAAATAAGGGAAATAAAATAAACAAAGGAAATAAAATAAGAGAAATAAAATAAACAAAGGAAATACAATAAGGGAAATAAAATAAACAAAGGGCATAAAATAAGGGAAATAAAGTAAACAAAGGAAATAAAATAAGGGAAATAAAATAAGGGAAATAAAATAAACAAAGGAAATAAAATACGAAAAATAAAATAAACAAAGGAAAGCAAATAAGGTAAACAAAATAAAAAGAAAGCGAATAACAAATGAATAAAACAACAAAGTTAATGCAATAATAGGAGCGATAATAGTCTATAAAAAGTACGATTAAGTGCACAATTATGCACACACATACGTATGTATATTGGGTAATTGGATAATATTCGTTCTTTCTATCTAATAAACTCAATCTAACTCTCAGGTCTTCTTCTTTCAGACTCACCCTGGTAGTTGGCGTCCTCTTTGTAGTTAAGGAGGGCCTTGACTTCCTCGACCTCCCCGCTGATGATCGCCTGGATCAGAGGAGGCTGGTCGGCAGAAAAAGTATGTAAACATAACCTCCAAGGCGGACAGAACCTCGCTTTAAAGGGCCTTACCTGCTCGTCCAGCTGCAAATTCACCATAATTTCGGGCTGCACGGGCGCGCTGCATGCGCCGGAAGGAGGGGGCGACCTCGGGACCTGCGGGAAAACTGAGAAAAACTGCTAAAATCCGGGAACGAAGAGAAAATTAGGCGTAAGCTGTTGTACGCATTTTCCGCTCTTTGACGTTTCTTGCGGAAGTGACAGGTCGAGGTGGGCGCGGGCCGCCCAGCCGCCTGGATCCTGCCGCGCGGACATGCAGAAAGTGGTGGCAGTATATTAGGTTCGTTTCATTAAAGTAATTCTGATCGTACTGAGACTGCGCAGATAATTAAAAGAGTACGCTTTTTATACATTGCGCAGCCTTAGTATGGGCCGTTTGACATGAATAGAACTAACGTTGAACACAACGAATCGAATTGGCCTCTTCGGATATGAAGACGTCACATCGTACGCCCATCTCTAATCGGCGCGGGGTCGTCCATAAGCGACGTTTACTTTCGAAGGTGGGACAATAACTTAGCTTTCTTTCGTTTCATGTAAGTAGGTTTTTCTGTTGTTCGTTTGTCGGCGACTCAGATAATATTCTTAAGTAGATAATAATATTTATTTTATTTTTTATTACCGTTGATTAAATAATTAATTGATTAGAATTATAGGATATCCAATTTATGAACGATCCCATACCGAAATATGTAGTAAATACACTAACAGGTCGTTCGGGTTGCCTATATTGCTCGTTAGTCCTTATCGCCCCTGTTCGTAGAGGACATGAAAACTGATCCTTCATTGGATTATTACGTATAGGAATTTCCTGATAGGAAGGAGATAATCCATTGTATCATTAAGGGTAGTATGAATCATCGTATAGGCTTGATTACTGCACATAATATGTGATATTACATAATGATCGTTGATGATGATTCTACCTACATATTTGCTTGCGTTTATTATGTATGGTATTATGCAAACAGCCGCATTCTTTCAACTGTTTACCCTAGATATTTATAAACATCAAAAACCAATTTTTGAAAATTTATGATAATGCATTAATTATCGTACTTATTATGTTATTTTAAATAATTATGTTACGTAAAAATATTGTACGAATGCTTATTTGTAACAATAATAATAATGATGTGTCAGTATTAGCAGTATTAGTAAGGTAGGTATCTACAAACGTAAATACCTACAGAAGGGTGTTAGAGAGATATGAATCTAGAAAGGAAGAGACGCTTCATAAGGTCATCGGGTCGAAAGGAGAGTGAAAAGTGGAGCAGCGTCGTCGTGCCAGCTTAAGCCCATCGATCAATGAAAGAGAATCTTTAATAAAAGGAGGGGTCAGTCGATGCGGAAGGAGAAGGTCGAAAAATCGTGATAAAGCCGTCGCCAGCGACCAGAGGAATAGGCGTGGTTTCAAATAGACCAAAATAATTCGATGCGGCCGTGTAAACGGCCGCTTGCGGCTCCATAGGCCAAATAAAAATACTCCTGGGCGAAAAAATATCAAAGAGAGCCGTGCAGAGCTCCTTCCTCGCGGCCTCGGCCAGAGGTCGCCCTTAGCGCCCCGGCCGTAAGGCTCACTCTCGCCTTCTCTCTCCTTTAACCTCAAAGCAAATGTTGTTTTTTTGTATATCAAATGACGCCACGGCTCGGCCAATCAGCGCGCCGGGTTCCCTGCTTCGGGCCGCGTAGACCCCTGTTAAAACCATGATGTGAAAATTGTTTTGAGGTATGTACAATTTTATACCATTTTATCTCAATTTCATGTGGGTAGGCGATGTGAGCTCTATCCTAGCTGAAAAACCGCCCAAAAACGCAGCAATTTTTTCCGGGGGCCTCTCCACTTCATCCTCGGCACACGACAACTTACATAACTCGCAAATTCGCACCAACACGAGCAGATAACCTCACTTAAATATCGATCTGCGGGATCCCGGGGGCCCCCGGGCCCCAGCCGCCCCCGAGAGGCGCCCCGAAGCCCGCGCCCCTTTGTTTATTGTTTGTTTTCGCTATTTACGCTTTTACAGCTTTTCAGATCCGTTTTTGCTATTGTTGCATCCCCTCCACTCCAATTCGACTTTCATCTGTCTTCCAACCCCCACCACTCGCCTTATTTGCCGTTCAATCACGATTTTTATTGCGGTTTAATGAATTTTGCCCATGTGCTGCGGCTCCACGGGGGCCCCTAGCCGCCCCGGGACCCCGCGCCCCCCAATCCGCCCCCCTGGTCCCCAATGCGCCCCCCTGGCCCCCAAATCACCCTCCAACCTCCCCCGGACTCTCCCCCTCCCCCCGGAAACAAAAGCGCCGTCGGAAGAGTCCATTATGCTTAATAGGGATGGGAATATTAATAGGATTGATGGGCAGCACGAAAATGAAACTAGAAGAAGAGATATGGCATCAGTTAAGATGGCGGCCGATTAAACGGTGCATTTGCGAGAGATATTCGCGAAATCGCCCCCCGACCACTTGATTTCGGCGCGATTTCCCCGAATTCCCGGGTGAAACGACGGCGACCGTCCGATTATCGCGGTCGCAGGCGGCGTACGCCGCTCATTTGTTCCAGTGCCGCCGTTTTTCCTCTCGCTTTTGGAGGTTATGTGCTCTGTGTCCTAGCGAAACAAAAACAAGTCGCATCCGAGGAGGCCCTGCTCGGCAACCACTGCTCAAAGTGAGTGCTTTTGTTTTTAAAGCCTACTAGACCGCGTTTTGGCGCCCCTGCACTTCTGCAAGGGGATTTTGGTTGATCGGTTGAGGTTTCGGGGACCGTACTTTTAGAGCCCTTGAGCCTTCGTCTCTTGTTCGCTATCCTTTTCACAAATGTTCGTCTTGATCATTTCTGTTTATTTATCTTAATCGTTTCTGTTTATTTGTCTCTCCTGTCACTTTCTATTTGTTACTTTCCACAAGTATTTGTCTTGATCGTTTCTGTTTATTTGTCTTGATCGTTATGTTTATTTGTCTCTACAGTCACTTACTATTTGTTATTACTATTACTTGTTATTTGTTTCTACTCGTACTTATTATCAAACCCCTTGAACCTGCGTCTCTTGATTGCTACACTTTTCACAAATATTCGTCTCGATCATTTCTGTTTATTTATCTTAATCGTTTCTGTTTATTTGTCTCTCCTGTCACTTGCTATTTGTTACTTTCCACAAGTATTTGTCTTGATTGTTTCTGTTTATTTCTCTTGATCGTTATGTTTATTTGTCTCCACAGTCATTTGCTATTTTTTATTACTATTACTTGTTATTTGTTTCTACTCTTACTTATTATCAAACCCCTTGAGCCTGTGTCTCTTGTTCGCTACACTTTTCAGAAATATTCGTCTTGATCATTTCTATTTACTTATCTTAATCGTTTCTGTTTATTTGTCTCTCCTGTCTCTTGCTATTTGTTACTTTCCACAAGTATTTGTCTTGTTCGTTTCTGTTTATTTGTCTGTACTGTTACTTTCTATTTGTTATCATTATTTGTTTCTACTATTATTACCTGTTCTTTGTTTCTACTGTGATTCTTATTTATTATTTGTTTCGTCTGTTGTTGTTTGTTTCTCACTAACCATTACATATTTTTTATTAGTGTGTTCTGTTACTCATTATTTGTCTGTACTTTTCCTCTTTATTTGTTTGTACTTTTCCTCTTTATTTGTTTGTACTTTTCCTTTTTATTTGCTTATATTTTTGATCTTTGTTTGTATATACGTTTTCTCTTTATTTGTTATTCCAATTATTCTTTATTTGTTATTCCAATTATTCTCTATTTGTGTCTACATTTACTTATTATTTACTTCCATACTTGCTCTGATATTTCCAAACTTACTCACCTTTTGTTGTTACTAATATCACAGATAACCCAGATTGCTCATTCTATACTACTACCTACCGGTTGCCTATACAAGGAGTGCATAGATTTATTTTACTTACTTTGGGCATTAGCTCATTAGATGGCGTAGTTCTCGTAGCAAATACTTTAGCGGGAATAACAATGAAAGCAAATACATATACATATTCGGGAGTACTTGTAACACGTTCAAATATATCACAAAAATTTATATATGTATATATGAATAGAAAAACTTACGGCTCTTGGTTACGCTTTTCTGTGATTAACGGCCATACTGAGTTTTGATACAAAAGACAATTACAGCAGCAATGCACGCCATCTAACGGAACGTCACCTCTTTCGGACAGTTTTAGTCAGCATTCTGAGATAAAATTGGCAACCCTTTGTTTCATAAATATGACCTATTTGTTTATCTGTGCTAATATTTAGAAGAGAGTTGTCTAAATCATTCCACTTAATCAATTCAATATAATATCAAGAACTGGTATGTCTGTCAGTTTATAGCAACGAAGAAATAATTGCAATTACGTAATGAATTAAAGCCCTATTTTCGCTAGCAGTCAAAACGAGACAACATCAACCTTTTTTCATTATTTAAGTTCAGGCCATTGGTATCTTAGTACTACAATCAATTTAATCTATTGTGCTAAGACGAAACATCAATTCCGAAAGATGTCCGAGAGAGATTGAACAGTTATTCTAACTTACATAATTTGTAAGTTTGTAATAAAAATATTATTTTTCTTCGATATCTTCTTAGGGAATCTTGCCCCATTTGTGACATTAATTAATTATTAATCAAGCACTTATTTGAACATTTCGGGATGGGCATAATATTTTTTCAGCAATATTTTTTCTTTACGTAAGCAATTTAAATATGTACTACAGAATTAACGTTATTAACATTAGTAACATTATAAATGCAAATATGATTACAATTAATTATTTCTATTATTATTGTTTTTATTATTATTCTTGCCATTGTTGTCCTTACTTTTGTTCTCTTCATTATTTCCCTGATTATTGATGCTGATATTATTGTTCATATTGTTATTATGAGAGATATGGTTACAAATAATTTTTTAAATAATTATTACTACATTATAAACTACTATTACCTCAGACATGTGCTGTTACTATAAACAGACTTTATGTTTCATTGCAGATATTACCTCAAACTCAGCACAAACCAACCTCAACAGAAAGAACTTAACCGTTCGACAGAATTCAGTCATTTGGCAGAAATCAATCGTTCGATAAACTTTAATCGTTCGATACTACTAAACCGTTCGATAGAACTAAACCGTTCGATAGAACTAAACCGTTCAATAGAACTAAACCGTTCGATGGAACTAAACTGTTCGATAGAACTAAACCATTCGCCAGAACTAAACCGTTCGATAAAACTCAGCCCATCGATAGAACTCAATCGTTCGACAGAAATTAGCATTTAGAGTGAAGTCAGCTGTTCAACAGAAATTTGAGAGAACTCAGTTGTTCGACAGAACTCAGTAATTTGATAGAAATCAGCATTTAGACGGAACTCAACCGTTGGACAAAACTCGAAAATCGGCCTTACTCAACCGTTCGCAGGAACTCACCCGTTCGCAGTCACTCACCCGTTTGCCGGAACTCAGACGTTCGCCGCGACGCCCAACGCCACTTCCTAGGACTGAGTAGAGAACGTCGTCGGCCCGAGCCCGAACAGTGTTTGAACCCGCGAACAGTCGAGCCGGGCCGAAGACAGGGCGCCCAAATGCATCAAAGGAGCGGCAACATTAAGACGGAGACCGGCAACCCGAGCGAGTGAGCAAGCGACGATGGCGCCCCTCAGCACGCCCCTATGATGCCCTCCACCGTTGCAGCCCCTTTGAATGCGTACAACGAAAAGATGGCCCTGTTCGAGTTCGGGTAGGCGTTGCCGTGGAAATGTGCGACGAACTGATGATAGACGTGTCCAATGTGCTTTTGCCGTGTGCGAAACGCTTTCAGTTTTAGTACGAAGGGAACACTTAATTTGTAACTTAACGAGTAATTCCAAAAAAGTAAGTAATAATAAATCCCTGTCTGCGTTAACTCAATTGACAAACGAAAGATTAATACAATAAACAACCGCAAGAGATAATAACAAGAATACAATAATAAACCTAAACACAAACTTAAGAAAATATTATCATCAAAACAAGAACTAAACCAAACAAAATAAACGTAAGATACAATTTTATTATTACTGCATTACTTTAATTAATTCAGATAGTAACTTACCCTTTAATAAACGAATTAATCGATTAACGGATTAATGAATTAAGCTATAGTAATAATTATCGTTATTAAACTAAATAAAGAAGAAAAATAAGTAAAAAAGGAAGTGCATTCCAAATTAGTAGTAAAACGTGCGTTCGGAAATGTACTTAAAAAAAATTTAAACAAAAACACAATAAAACCAAATAAAAATTAACCTAAGTCGTAGTTGACGTGTCTTTATTTGCAATTTTAAGTGTTTAAAATGTACTTAACATTATTTAAATTCGGTTCGATGTTGTAGTTCTAACTGGTCACTAAGAAACCGAGAGAGAATCCGCAAGCGCCCCGGGTCACGAAGGAAAATGTCTTCTTCACATCCGCAAAAGCAGGGCTCGAAAATGTGTAAATCCCCGAAAAACGCGTCGTTCCAAGCCGTCAAGCAGGAGAAAATCATCGTGAACGAGTACGAGACCCTCAACACCAACTGCACGGTCATCGGCTCGAACAACCTCCACCTCGTCAAGAAGCCCCAGCTGGTGACGAGCATGTCGCCCGCATACTCAAACCCTAGTCCGAGCTACCCCCAGTCGCCCTACTCGTCCCCGGTCAGCCTCAAGTCGCCCTCGCCCCAGCTGAAGCCCCCGACGCCCCAGCCGCCCGGCTTCCCCATGATGCACATCATTCAGAACCAACTGCTGGCGCGGCCGCTCCCGACCGCTGGGCAGCAGCAGAATATTCTGAAGCTGAAGCCGCACTTGAATATTCTGCCTAAACCGTCTGCTAGTCCGCAACCGTCGCCGAAACCAAGCGTTAGGTATGTTCCTTTGTTTGTATTCCATCTTATTTTTTGAAGTGCTAGACGAGAGCCCGATTTTTGCAAACTGGGTGATTCTAGTACATGTGCGATTCTCTATTGGACTCCTCTTGCAAATATTTTTTTAAGACTGTGAAGCTGAGGAATTGACCTGATCTTATAGACTGTCGCTACTACTGCCGACTTCTCTTCATTTTTGGTGGACGTCCTGTTTTAAATTACAGACTTGAAGAAATGGTTTTAAAATCAGATAACCCTAAGCAACACCAAATACTGTTTAACATTTTGAGTTTTGACGATGTTACAAATCACATATTTACCTATCCTAATTTTATACTATTCAAGGCGGTGGCCGACGGTGTTGCGTCACCGAATTTTAAAGTTTAATATCTTGATTTTGATACTGTCACAAATGACATTTAATTACTTAATGTACCTAACTATCAACTATTCAAAGCCCTTACCGACGGAGCGGCTGCATTTTGGGTAATATTTTCGCAACACTGAGAAAAATGATTGCTTGACGTTACAAACATTAGTTGTTGGAACATTTTCTATCGTTGAAAGTTGCGAATGTGCTTTAAGAGCTTCACCAATAAATAAGATAGGTTACCTTATATTATTATATGTCCATGCAATTCATTATTTGTCTTGTATATACGAATTGGAAACAAATTGATATTTGATAAATCAATTTATTCAGTGTGGTTTTCGTTACGGATGGTCAGACAGATCCACAGACAGAATAGGGATTTTATATGTTAGAAAATAATAGACGGGCAAGTTTTGACTTACTTACAATGAAACTTCAATTTATCGTTTTTGTAGGGACCCTGTAAAACAAATGATTATAGGGTTGTCCGCCAATTTTTTTAAACTTTTTTTCTTAAAAGTACGTCGCGAAATTGGAATAATCTGAAAATTTGAAGGCAATATAGGTCCAACAAATATTTTTTAAAAAAATATTAAAATTTACGAATTTTTAACTTTTCCTGACAGCATCCATTGTGTTACATTGCGCATGTGCGGAAAACCATACATTTAGTGGCCAGTCGTGTTTGTTAAAAACACTGCGGCAAGGTCGTTGATGACAAGTATGTTTGTACGAAGATGTACAGTAGAACTCCATTTATCCGGACTCCAGTCATCCGGATCGCCAGTTATCCGGAACAATCCCGGGAAGGAAATAATTAATTTTTGTAACAATGAAATAAATGAATATGTTACCGGCCAAACCCGATTTCAGGCCAAACTAGTTTGTCCTAGGCCAAACCGGTTTATCCTATGCGTGTCAGGATAAATTAAACTGAAATCGGGTTTGGCCGGTAACATATACACTGCCTCGTTATTACTCGAAAAATGTATGTTTTGCCGACAGGTGGGCGCTCTGCCGCGGATGCTTATTTGTAAATAAGTAAATAGTTTAGTTGTGAGTTCTTTTTGTACCAGTTAGCTTTATTTCGACGCTATTACGATATTTTACAGTGATGTCTTGTAACCGGCGTAAGCGTATAGTATTATCAATGAGTGACAAAGTAAAAATTATTGAACAATTA
>JAWQRP010003554.1:0-13191 GCA_033557875.1 Quadriops clusia
TATTTAGAAATTGATCTCTAGAAATTGATATTTAGAAATTGTGCTTTAGAAATTGTTCTTTAGAAATGGTTCTTTAGAAATTGTTCTTTAGAAATTGTTCTCTAGAAATTGTTCTCTGGAAATTGCTCTTTAGAAATTATTATTTATTAGTTGTTATTTATTTGTTATTATTTATTTGTTGTTATTTATTTGTTGTTATTTATTTGTTGTTATTTATTAGTTGTTACTTATTGGTTGTTATTTATTAGTTGTTACTTATTAGTTGTTAGTTAGAAATAGCTCTTTAGAAGCAGTAACTCAGAGGCACTTTTTAAAACAATGTATTTAGAAGCAACCACTGAGTAAATGGTGGGCAAGATTTAAATAACACTACGGCTGAGATCCTTTTCGGAAATTGTGGCCACTTCCGCTGGATACATTTGCGGTAACTCATTCCGGAGGTTTTCTTTTTCCGTTTCCTCGCGCTGTCGAGGAAAAGGAAGGAGCAGAATGGCCGCCAGGATTTTCCAGGACGACTAAGTGCACGAAGGACTCTGACTGATGACACTTCGCATAGAGGCATTAGCTGGACCCTCAACAAGCTTTCGCGACTTTAAAGTCAATCCTCCGTAAAACGGCGCCAATTTATGGAGAAAATAAGATTGTACAAGGGATAAATCGTCCTTCTTGATGCACTTCATGGAAGCTGCTGAGTTATTGTCTTTGTTTTTTATTGTTTTTGCTTTTTATTGTGTTTACCTTTTATTGTTCTTGCTTTTTATTGTTTTTGCCTTTGGTACACCTGTGGCTTTCAGTTTTATTTTATGGGTCGTTTGGCAACAAATTATTATGATCGTCCTCATTACTATCATCATCATTACTATCATTATATCTTCAATTAATATTATCATTATATCTTCAATTACTATTATTATTATATCTTCAATTATTATCATTATATCTTCAATTATTATTATCATTATATCTTCAATTATTATTATTATTATATCTTCAATTATTCTCATTATATCTTCATAATTATTATCATTATTATAAGTTCTCTTTAGCAAGAATACGTAGAATAGATAACTACTTCCTATACAGTCAGATATTGGAATTACAGCAAAGAAAACATTTTAAATATTTATAAAACAAGGGTTCGTTGATTATTCATCGATAATTACGTCCAAACTAGACGATGGATTATCGATTCTCAAACGAGACTACAAGGGGTTAAAGAAGGAAAACAGTAATGTTAAGACGACATTAATGTTAAAATGAACAAGTCTTACTTATCCCAACCGAATAGTATAATAAAATAATATAATAAACTAGCATGATAGAATAGTATAATACAATTACGTACCTAATAAAATAGTACAATAGATTAGTACCTAATAATAGCGAAGAACCACAACCACAATCTTAACTTCAGTGCATTGCAGGACTAAGTACTTAACAAACAGGACACGCCCTACGTGATTTGCTACCCTCTTTTCTAAAAATGCAAATTGGGCCAATTTTCAGCAATAACTACTCAAGCAACAAGTGCCACAAAACAAACGAAAAAACAGAGAAAATCTGGATAACGTGATGTTGACGATGGATGGCAAACTTTCGACGTTGATGACGCATTTATAAACGATCTCTTCTTCTCAAAATTGCTCTCATGAAAGCGATTGAAGCTAAGTGAGCTATTCTGCATGAGGTGAGGTAAATGAGGAAGAGCCTAATTGTCAAGATACGTACCTTTTGTTGGTTACTGCTGGAATTAATGTCGGATATAGAGAACGTGTCGACGAAGGAGTCGAAGCGAACTATTTTCTTCGGCGGCCTTCGAGGGCATAGCGAGCACATATTTTTGGGCAGCTTGTCGATCGAGGGCATAATTCGGAGCAGAATTGCCGACGCATTTCAATCATTTCGTGGCCTTTTCCCTACAAAAGCCACTTTGGAAATGTTCTACTTATTGCGGCTTTTGGGCCGCCATCTGGTGAGGCTCTCGGAAAACTCGGGCAACTCGGAAAACTCGGGAAGCTCGGAAATCTTGTGAAGCTCGGAAAACTCCGAAAGCTCGGAAAACTCCGAAAGCTCGGAAAACTCCGAAAGCTCGGAAAACTCCGAAAGCTCGGAAAACTCCGAAGGCTCGGAAAACTCCGAAAGCTCGGAAAACTCAGGAAACTCGGAAAACCCGGGAAGCTCGGGAAAACGCACTCGAAGTTCGGCGATGGTTGAGCTACTGGCCGCTAGGGGGCCTGAAGCTTCACGCCAACGATCCTAGTGAGAGCTTTCCGAAGCTATCCTATTGATTGAGTTTCCTGTCGAGGCCAAATTTCGATTTGAAAAAAGCGCGCTTTTCCTTCGGCTCCTGTTCGGAGTTTATAAGCAACCGGCATAAGATGAGCTATCTATGTACACATATTATCTTTGTTATTATTATTATTAATGTCGTTCCAACAAATGTTGTTCATGCAATCGTCAATCAATTAATTATATAAAAGCAAACAATTCTGAACGAACTCTATAGTACTTACAGCGCACATCTAAAGTTGAGGCTTCATCAGAGAGTCGTCACTTTTTATTAACCCCCGTATCTTAAGGTTTTCTTTCTGTAACCGTAGATCTTGGGTAAAGTATCATACACGTGACCATTAACGAATTTGAAGAGTCTAATTACATAACCTCTAATCGAGTTACTGATGTATCAAATTGTGTGGAAGCGAAAATGGAGGATAATTATTTTCTCATTTTCATCGCCTCGTCACAAAATAATACAAAATTAAATTAAAACCTCATTTGTCTTACTGGATTTGTCAAACTGGGGCTTTTAGAATGATTTCCTTTTTTTTGGACATGAATGACTATCATCAATGCTAACATAACAAACTCCTCAATGAAAATTTGCAAATTTAATTTTTTGGTTGTTTTTGTTTTCTATTTGGGGAATACTATCCCCAATTCATTAAACTTCTATAAGTTTTCTTATTAAGAACTTTCTAGACTATTCAAAAACGACTCAATTCAAAAACGACTCTATTCAAAAACGACTCTATTCAAAAATGACTCTATTAAAAAACGCACATCCTCAGAAAATACAAGACCAACCAATCAAACTCAAGTTTACTCGTCCTCATTTTCACGAACGTGCCTTATTGGCACCATCAAACCGGATCTTACTTCCTCAGCTTACACCACGTCTCGTTTACCCAGGAGAAAATCTATAAAAGTTGTTTTTGTCCTCCGAAAACAAATCGCCCAAACAGAATCAATAAGTTGGTGAAAGCTCTCACTAGATGGACGCTTTGCGTGGCCTCTCTGAAGGTTATGTAAGGTGAACCTTTTCCCCAAGGTTCCTCAGAACCTTCCGACCTTTAGGCACATGCACATTACTCATGATTGAAGGAACACTGGCCTCGAGAGTGCAAAACTGATCGAGTCGCCGCTGAGCCGCGGTTTCGCACTGCAACCCGCATAAACTGACGCGGCCGCCCCGATAGTGCGCAACATCGAGCGCCACCCGCTAGATGGCGCCACCGTCGCGGGGGTTAACGCGTAGAAACGTGACCGGAACTGACCTGCCTAATGGAAACGTTGTAGGGCTGGTGCTTTATGCTTTGTTTATTTTACAATATTAATAAAACAATTCCATGTGAAGAAGTAGCCAAGAAGATGTAATCCAAGTAGTGCAATAAAGATAAAGAGTCATATAGAATTTTAGTTTATCTGAGACCTCCCTGTCACTGCAGTACATGCACAAGCATATTCACGTCAATTTTTAATGTTCATTTGAGAGGAGAGTTTTCCTGAAAATAGATTAAAAGATAGGTCCAGGCCAATCTCTCTATACCATTTGTGCATTCCGCAAGCTCATTTCTATGCTAAAATTTTCATTGAAGCGAATGCGCCATTAAAACTGCGGAGATTACGGTTTTTTGCGGCGGAAATGGATACTCTACACATATTTACTATTTACGCCTCTAAATATTTTATACATAGTTTCCGGTTTGTTTTCATTTGGGGCAGTGTTTAACTTGCTACATCAAACGTGTTCAATTTTTCTGCGTTGAGGCAGTTTTTTTTGTATAAATGGTGCAGTTTTTTAAATGTGGTTTTTAAATTGTAGTTTTTTAGTTTTTAAATTGTAGTTTTTTAGTTTTTAAATTGTAGTTTGTTAATTTTTAAATTGTAGTTTGTTAATTTTTAAATTGTAGTTTTTTAGTTTTTGAATTATAATTTTTGAATTGTAGTTTTTGAATTGTAGTTTTCGAATTGTAGTTTTTGAATTGTAGTTTTTGAATTGTAGTTTTTTAATTGTAGTTTTTAAATTAGAGATTTTAAATATAGTTTTTAAATTATAGTTTTTAAATTATAGTTTATAAATTATAGTTTTTAAATTATAGTTTTTAAATTATAGTTTTTAAATTGGTAGAGTATTTAAAAGAATGTAGTTTTTACAACGATGCAGTTTTTAAAATGATAGAGGTTATACAATGATGAAACTTTTATTAGAAAGACAACTAACTATTAAAACAATAATCATATGAATGAAATAATCATAATGATTTTTATGAATGACAAGTTTCGTGGCCAGAAAATTTATAACTCGAAATTCATACCTGGAAATTCTTAACTCGAAATTCATAACTTGAAATTCATAACTCGAATTGTATGACGACCAATTTCATGTCACCAAACATTAAAAATTTTTTATTAAAAGCGCGCCTTAAATGTGTTCAAGGTTTGTTTTACAGGGTCATAAACACGCTTTTATATTTGCACTACTTTGGTCTACTTTGATATGTAAATGGAAGCCAAATTTCTCTCTGAAGCCGTATAAAGCGAGCCTTGGGCAAGCCGAAAAGTATACGTATACTCGAATACGAGTGGCAAAATATACCTTTAGCTTTATAAAGCTTTATAAGCGAACACATAACGCAAAATAACACGACCAAATTTTAATTTCCGAAAATAAAATACTTTTAAGTTTGCTCGGGAGAATTTTAAATAAACAAAGTTTTGACCTTAGGGTGTCTGATTTTTTTTATAACCTTCTATACCGATATTACACGAGAAATAATAATAATAATCGTATATTAAGTCCTTTGTTCGTCTTTATCATCACTGTTTTTTAAACAGCAGATATTTTTTTGTTCTAACTTATGTGTACTTATTTCATTATACACGAAAAGGAATTATTTGTCTTCTAAAAACATATATTGAAATGCTAAGTAGGCGAAATTCATTGTTAAGAAAAGTATATTTTAATAATATTATGTTAAGAAAATTGTATTTTAATAATATTATATTTTAGTAATATTATATTTTAATAATATTATATTTTAATAATATTATATTTTAATAATATTATATTTTAATAACATTATATTTTAATAATATTATATTTTAATAACATTATGAATTCAATGTTACGAAATTCATGTGTTTATCGCATTATGTCCGACTATTTCAAAAATAGACACTAGAGGTCAAAAATCGTTGGGGACTTCGGTCAAACACACTGTATTAATATATTATAGAACATATGTATGGTTTCAAGGTCAAGATCTAAATATACAGGGTGTTATCAAAATAAAATCTGGTTGACTCTTAAAATATAAATATATCTATATATAACATATTAGAATATATATTTACTTTTATTTCAAATTTTTAAACTAAAAACTCCCTTGTAATTATAAGAAGGATGAGTTCGCTCGCTTCGCTCGCTCGCCGCCTCGCGCCTTCGGCGCTCGTTTTTTAAGACACTTCACTGGAGTTCTTATATTAAATTTTCTAATAAATTAAAATAATTATCGTACAAAATAATTTGTATACAAAAATAATTAATATGAAAATAATTGATAATTGATATGAAAATAATTAATATAATTAATATGAAAATAATTAATATAGAAATAATTGTTATACAAAGTAGTATATAAAAATATTAGAATATATATTTACTTTATTTCAAATTTTTAAACTAAAAACTCCCTTAGTAATTATAAGAAGGATGAGCTTGCTCGCTTCGCTCGCTCGCCGCCTCGCGCCTTCGGCGCTCGCTTTTTAAGACACTTCACTGGAGCTTCATATATTAAATTTTCTAATAAATTAAAATAATTATCGTACAAAATAATTTGTATTCAAAAATAATTAATATGAAATTAATTGATATATTTGTTATGACAATAATTAATATAGAAATAATTGTTATACAAAGTAGTATATAAAATATTAGAATATATATTTACTATATATAAAAATATTAGAGTATATATTTACTTTTATTTCAAATTTTTAAACTAAAAACTCCCTAGTAATTATAAGAAAGATGAGCTCGCTCGCTTCGCTCGCTCGCCGCCTCGCGCCTTCGGCGCTCGCTTTTTAAGACACTTCACTGGAGCTTCTTATATTAAATTTTCTAGTAAATTAAAATAATTATCGTACAAAATAATTTGTATTCAAAAATAATTAATATGAAAATAATTGAGGAAGATTGATCTTGGACCATTATGACTACATGAGTAGAATGTTGATAATTGATATAATTGGAATGAAAATAATTGATATAATTGATATGAAAATAATTGATAGAATTGATATGAAAATAATTGATAGAATTGATATGAAAATAATTGATAGAATTGATATGAATATAATTGATAGAATTGATATGAATATAATTGATAGAATTGATATGAAAATAATTGATAGAATTGATATGAAAATAATTGATAGAATTGATATGAATATAATTGATAGAACTGATATGAAAATAATTGATAGAATTGATATGAATATAATTGATAGAATTGATATGAATATAATTGATAGAATGGATATGAAAATAATTGATATAATTGATATGAAAATAATTAATATAGAAATAATTGTTATACAAAATAGTATATAAAAATACTAGAATATATATTTACTATATATAAAAATATTAGAATATATATTTACTGTATATAAAAATATTAGAATATATACTTACTATATACAAAAGTAATAGAATATATAGAAATAATTATAATATGTTTACTTTATTTCAAATTTTTAAACTAAAAACTCTCTAGTAATTATAAGAAGGATGCGCTTAATCGTTTCGCTCGCTCGCCGCCTCGCACCTTCGGCGCTCGCTTTTTAAGACACTTCACTGGAGCTTCTTATTTTAAATTTTCTAATAAATTAAAATAATTATCGTACAAAACTATTTGTATTTAAAAATAATTAATATGAAAATAATTGATATGAAAATAATTGATATAATTGGTATGAAAATAATTGATATGAAAATAATTAATATAGAAATAATTCTTATACAAATTTTTACATACATATATTAGAATATATTTATATCAAATTTTTAAACTAAAAACTATTTAGTGGTTTTAGAACACTACACTGGAGTTTCTAACTTTCAATTTTCCAATTTGAAGTTATATACTATTTTTAATATTTTCTTATTATACACATTAATATTATTATTAATAATAATATTGATATTGCCATTATTAATAATAATATTAATATTGTCATTACTAATAATAATATTAATATTGTCATTAATAATAATAATATTAATATTGTCATCAATAACAATAATATTAATATTATTAATAATAATAATGACTTAATTTAATATAGGATCAATCTTTCAATGTATTCATTATTCTAATAATTATTATTCGAATTTGAAGTTATATTTATAAATAGACATTTGTATAGTATATATATATGTATATATATATATATATATATATATATATATATATATATATATATATATATATTGATGTAGTTTAAAATTTGGTTCTATACAAAGTTAGAACAAAAAAAATATATAAATGATTAGGGATTTTTGAACTATGGTATCTACTTTAGAAAAAATGCTAAACATGACGTAATTATTATATTTTGAAGAAAATTTTTGGGATTTTTCGCCATATTACCCTTTTCATAACTCTTTAATAATCTAAATGAAAACTTGAACTTTATTTGATAAAATAACTTTACCTACGAATTTTCGGGTAAGACGAATTTAATATTTTTTATGTATTTTATGAATTTTGTGTGAACGAAATCCATTGTCAAGAAAATAATAATTTAATAACGTTATGCATTGAATGTTACGAAATTTATCGCATTATGTCTGACCATTTCAAAAATAGACCCCAGAGGTCAAAAATCCTTGCGGACTTCATTCAAGTACACTGTTAGAAAATATCAACATATATATCGTTTCTAGGTCAAGCTCTAAATATACAGGGTGTTATCAAACTAAAACCTGGTTGAGTGTTAAGCACTCATAAAGTGTCGAATTTGCAGACTTTTCGATTCAATTTTATAAATAAGTAAATAATAATGGAGGATTGTAAAATAGGATATATATATATGTTCGTTTTCTATTCTGAACAATTTCACGTATATTTCAATATGCAGCTAGTAGATATATTACTTCAAATTCTTGTACCAAGTGTGTTTATGCATATAAAACTTTCCTCATTTCGCTGGTACACAAAGGACTGCCTTGTTTGGGCATGCAAGTAGAAAGGAAAAATGTAAATATTGTGATCTGTATGCTAATGGCACCTCGGAAAGATTTTTAAATTTCAGTTTACCATCTGAATTCATGTTGAAATTATAACTACCTAAATTATATTATTATTATTTTTATTATTATATTATTATTATTATATTATTATTATAATATTATTATTATTATTATTATATTATTATTATTATTATTATTATTAAATTGTTATATTCAAAGCAAATCCCGACTGCCAAGTGAGAAGCAATAAATTTCGAGCAAATACAAATTGTTCGTGTCCACGCCTAATGGCGCGCCATAAAATAAGAACAAAGGTTCCTGGCACCAAATTTTAAAAATTATATCGCCTCCGCCTCGCAAATCCGCCGTTGTTTCGAAAGCGACGTTGACGAGTTTATTTTCGACTTTTGGCAAAGAAGTCGTTCTTGGGAATTCTAAACTATGAAAACGGAGACCCGAATGCGTCAACTTGTTTCGAAAACTTTACTCTTGCTCATGTTCATTCAATTTTACTTTGGTATACGTGATTTTACGCAATATCCTGGTGGCAAAAATATACGTCGTTGAGGCTCTCGGTTGAAGGTTACTACATCGCTATTAATGATCGCTTAATTATTTCTGAGCTTGTTAATGACTGGCAGTGACCAATATAATATACAGGGTGATTCACCTAAAGTTAAATACTGAAATTGTGGCGTTATTAACAAAGATACAATTTCCAAAATTTGAGGATTTACTCTTTGTTAATGAGGCCACAATTTCAGTTTTTCACGTTGGGTGAAACACCCTGTATAACTGAGATTTATAAGTATAGATAAGTAACTGACCTGTTTTTTCACATCCTTGATTCCGTCGCGCTCTAAGGAACTTTTTCTGCGGATAGTCCTTTCCAAGGATCCTTGCTTGACGATCCCGTCGAGGGAGACTTCTCTGGCCTGCGGGGGCGACGGGGGCGGCGGCATGTCATCCTCGGCATAACGAGATTTCTGGAAGGATACACAGAGCTGAGTTTTAGTTCGAAAACGGTCAAAAGTTTAAAACGCGTTTTTCCTTTTCGGGAGGATCAATACCACAATAGCGCTTAATGAGGGTCCTCGCGGAAGGATTTCTTTCGTCCTGCAGCTTTAAGCAACCCGGGAAATTGGGTACGTGTGAGCTGAAGCACGTTAACTCGCCGTTAACGCGTTAATTTATGTCTCGCGAAAATGGGGCATGTTAATCAGCGAAGCACTTTGCTTCCAATTAGATCGTTGGCTTCTTGACGATGGAGTTTGGGGCATGAGGACGAAAATTGGGGCGTAAGGACGAAAATTGGGGCATGGGGACGAGAATTGGGGCGTAAGGACGAAAATTGGGGCATAAGGACGAAAATTGGTTCATGAGAACGAATATTTTTTATATCTACAGGAACATAATAATTGATTAAGTTAAATTAATTCTAAATATTTTTTTTATTTTTCAGGAAGGACTATAGCTCTCACGATAACTAATGTAAGTAAATAAGTTTATTCGCTACGTTAGTTCTTTTTTAGTGTTTATAGTAGGTAATTGGGAATAACTATTAACAAATGATGTGAATATTTGTGAAAAAAAATTTTATGCATAATTGTGGTAAAAATGGTATGCATAACAATGAAAAAAAGGTGTTGTTTGAACAAAAGGATTCTCCTTTACGCCTCATAATGGATCCAGAAATGGATCTTCACCTCTGGAATAAATTAACAATAGGTCTTTGAAACGGAGGTATTTCAATTATTCGACATGACTGCAAAATTGTGCCGGTAGACAATGAAAATAAAATTAGGGGATCCTCTTTGATTATTCGAGCGAATTATAACTAAGGTAGGATAGGGGCAGGGTTTCGCGTCGATAAGGATATCTATTTTTAGATCTCTTGCGAATTAGTATTGTTGTCGCATATGTCTGCATTAAATCGATGAAATTTGACAAATATGTCGTAATATTACAAATATGTTGAAAAATCACAAATATGTAGTAAGTAATATGACAAATATGTTGTAAAATCACAAATATGTAGTAATATCAAATACTAGAAGCAAACATAAGGAAGCAAACAATAGTTTACTTGACCACCCAATGCTCCTCCTAACATTTTATAAATAACTTCATCAAAACGTTCTCTAAGCAAAGTTTACTTATGGAACGTGGGTATAAATAGCAAACATTTAAACACAGATGGTGAAGTTATCGTTTTCACTTCAAGAAAGTGTGTGTATACAATGCTTTAGATAAATTACAAAGGAAATGTTTTCCTTAACGTTTCGCGTCTAGAAAATTATGTAAAAATATGTTAGCACGTAATTACTTATCGGCCAAAATAGTTCCAGGAATTTTGCAGCAAACAATTTTTTTTTTTTTACGGATAAAATTTAGAAAATTGATCAAAAAGTTGCGCACTTTTACCTGCTGCATTTCGTCAGCCCAACAACAGGAACAATTAGAGGAATGTCCTCCAGATGTTCCGTTATTTCCAGGATTGTTTCGTTTTTGCCTTCGTCTCTTCCTCACTTTGTTAGGCACTCCATACATATAATTCGAGAATCTCCTCCGGGAATGACGCACAATAGAGACCCAGTCGATCATGTTTTACCACAACTCTATTAATTAGCGATTTAATGTTTAACTCTAATTAATTCGGAATTCTGTTAATCTGCACCCTTGTTCATTTGCACTTTGTTCATTTGCACTTTGTTCATTTGCACTTTGTTAATTTACACCCTTGTTAATTTACACCCTTGTTAATTTGCACTCTTGTTAATTTGCACTCTTGTTAATTTGCACCATTGTTAATTTGCAAATTTCTTCATTTAAACCTCTGCTAATTCGCTTGTAACTAATTGTCAGTTAATTTTCTTTCATTTCAATTAGTAAAGTAAACTTTTTTATTTGCGAATGATTTTTTTAAACTAAATTTCTAACCACATTTACAATTCCACTTAAACAAAACGCATCGATGTTACAACAGCAAACATTCTTACAGCACTGACGTAAGGAACCTAATTTGCCTTATAAACATCTGGAGGTCCACGTTTTCAGCGTCTCTTTAATTAAAACGTTTCTTCCATGAAATATTTGTTCAATTAGAACCAAACTCTCATTTGTTATTTCTTCGAAACAATTTGTATACAAACTTAAAAGTGTAATTTAAACAAACAAGTTTTTGTATAACGACGACACAAAGTTAACGCGAATTAAACTGAATGGAACACGGACGCACTCTGAGATAGAGAATGGTTGGCGACGACGTTAAAATGACTCTCTGGAGTAGTAAATTCAGACTGAAGCGACGGCGAGCGTCGAAACTGTTCAGGTGAGCGTCCCGACGCCGCAATCAAATTTAGAACGCGCTCTACTGATACTCGAAAGGAACTGTTCTGCGAAGAGCTTTTTCTAAGGACCTCTTCATTTCGAAGAGGACCTCATGCTTAAACAGGATCTTATGCTTAAACAGGATCTCATGCTTAAACAGGACCTTATCCTTTTTTTTCAAACGCTATCGCTTATAATAACTATTACAACTACATACATATATATTTAGATAGATGTACTGTTAATATAATTGTATTTATTAAATATGAATACAAATTAAAAAATATAGTAGGTAGGTACATATTCCTGATGTGCAGTATCGTATGTACATATCATCAAAGATGTGTATATATATATTACATAAGGTGGTGTACATACAATAAAAAAGAAACACTGAGAGTTTGGAAGCAGACAACAAAGTAGAGTGGTGTGAAGGTGGTTAGAATTTTATGGCAGACAGGTAATTTCCAAGAGAAATTATTTCCAAAACAAATAACTTCCAAAATAAATCATTTCCAAGACAATTTCCAAGACAAATAATTTCCAAAAAATTTGTTACATAGTTTTTGATCTACATTACATGTCATTGTTGAGATCAGTTCACTACACTGACGAAAAAAGAAATTCCTAAATTCGTAATGTTTAGATAGCATAGTCGCCAAGTCGTGACCCGCACCGAACTACCAGGTCCATGAGCAAGCGTCGAAATGCGCCCCGACGCCACCCGTTTGAGCTCTAGTTACCAAGACGACCTGCCGCTACACCGACGCAGTGAGGCTCTTAGGGACAAGATGTCCACCGCTTCATGCTTATTACTTTGGGGAAATAACCAGACTTACTTCAGGGGTTTTGATTTTTGATAGATCAGGTCTTGATCAAAAGAAGCGTTTGTTGTTATTATCAAGGTCATAAAAATCCACATTGATTGTTCTCATAAATTAAAAAATAATGAAAAAGTAAAAAACATAAAAGTTAACGAAACGGTTCACTACTCGCCATATGTGTTGTCTAATCATATTCTAATGTACTACACTCAAGTAGACGTAACGGACTCACACATTTAACAGATATACATATTTCAATCAGTAACGCAGATATTCCTTTTGTACAATTCCCAAACTTTGGTATATTTTACTACGAACTTTGTTCAGCATCATGTTCACAGCATTTATTGTGTTTTTGGTTTGTTTTTAAACTCTATTTGAGCCGTTCATTTTGAAAGTGACTTAAGTCCATTTATCTTTAATTTGAAATACTTAAGGTTTTGCGTTTTTACAAAATTAAAAATATACGTAAGATATATATGGTTGACTTGCAATGTTAAA
>JAWQRP010003555.1:0-13190 GCA_033557875.1 Quadriops clusia
AGACAAAAAAGCAAAAAAGGGCCAAATCGACTCAAAATCGCTCAAAACGTCGAGAATCATCAAAATCTCAAAAATTTTTTTCCGCATGATCACTATACTTTCTCTGCGAGAAAGTAAAAATAGATAACATAAAAACATCGTGGTATACAAAGAACATTTGGTCTCAGAGGTATATCAACTTCGAGTCACATTGTGATCAAGAATACAAAATTAGTATAATCAATAGTTTAACAGATAGAGCTGTGTTAGTGTCAAATCAAGAATATAAGAAAGAATCAATAAAAAAAGTCAAAGAAGCATTAATTAAAAATGAATTCCCAATCAATTTCATAAGCAAAACTATTTGTAACAGAATGAGAAAATTAAACAATCAAAATAAAAAAACAAAAAATATAAAAGATCCACAAACTTATGTAACTTTGCCATATGTAAGAAATTTAACAGAGAATTTAAGATATATATTGAAGAAATATAACATGAGTGTAGTAGGCAAAAAATAAATACCACAAGAAATTTATTCACAACAACCAAATACATAAACAATAAGTTAAAACAATCAAATTTGATTTATGATATTGATTGCACACAATGTGATTCAAAATATATAGGTGAAACGAAACAATATCTCGATAACCGCATTAAACAACATAAAAATACAAGCAAAAACAAAAATTTAGAAAATTGTACTGCGTTAAGCCAACATGCAATTCACAAAGAGCATCAGTTCGACTTTGAAAATGTAAAAATTCTCAAGATAGAAAGTAATTGGTACAAAAGAAAAATATATGAATCTTTATATATTAAGAAAAATCAAAATTCCATCAATTTCAAAAGAGATACAAATAATATTAATAAAATTTACAACAAAATAATAAAATTATAACTTAAATGAAATACCACATATTTTTCTTTAAATCATGAGCTAATTTAAATAAATAGGAAACAAACAATAATAAGGATTAGATATAGAATACATTATTTGTGGGTTTGTATACGCAATAAATAGGTTGTTGAATGTTTGAGGGAAGCACAAGATGGAATCACATAATATGAGTTTAACACTATGTGTATATTTTACGAGTGGGACTGTACAATATGTTAATTGGTTAACTTTAGCAGAAATTAAAAATGACGAAACATTGTATTGTTAAGTGTTGAAATATAAAAAAGATGTAATTAAAGGGAAAAAGAAAAGTGAATTTTAAAATGTTTTGTGTTTGTTATATTATCGATGTAGGTATTTAGTTTTGTTGAGATTGATTACATGCCTGATATGCCTTGTCTGTGTTATAGATAAAAAAAAGTCCAGAAGAAGCTCGCAAAGTAGAGCGAAACGTCGACTATTTATAATAAAAAGAAAGAGAATGAAACAATGAATTCGTTTATTAGACCTTGATAAACCATTAATACACAAAAAAATTGTAATCAACAAAAAAAAAGGTCATTACAATTTATATAAATAGAAATACAGTTTGTTTAGCGAAAGATGGCCGGTCTGAAAATGCTGGTTATGTACCTCATTCATTATGAGCGGTATAACCAAAATTGATAATTCCTATGCCAAAAATAATCGAAAATCGATGCCGCTCTCATAAATAGTTAAACCCCAGCTAAGCAACCAACTCGCCAATGAAACTTCGCGTTGGCATGGCAAACATTCAGTTGGGCGTTAACCGTAAAAAAAAAAATAAATGACATATCGGCACTAATCAAAACACTAAAAACAGTGGCGTGGTTTGGCGTTGACTATTAAATGAGTAATATGTATCTTGCCGTGTACTTTGTTGTCTATGACTTTTTGACATTTTTGTTTTTCCAATTTTCAATTTGAACATGATAGTTTACAATGATACGAATATATACTTTAAGTAATTTGTACAACCAGATAAAACTACTTTACGCACGCCTATGTGTTGCGCAAAATCGTCATTATCTCACCCTTTTTCCGAAGGCCTGATTCTTTCGTTAAACAAACTGTATCTATGTTCAAAGTAGGTATTCCGTTACTAGGTCACTGTATTAATATATATTCAAGATACCACGTCAAATGAGAAAAAAATATCTTATTAAAAAATCTACTAAATAATTCATATTAGCAAAAACGTAGTAGAAAGAAAATGTTAGCATTGACTATTTCCCAATTAAACTATACCCAACTTTAAGGATATACCTACGTATCATACAGCTCAATTTCACATCCCAATAAAAAAAATAAATCTAATTGAAAGAAGCAGCCGTTCTATCGGCGCATACCCGGCGAACCAATAAATACAAAAATAAATTCATCCCAACTTAGAAAGCCGGCAGTTGTATTTTTGAAATATAGACATGTCTGGGAATCGTATCGGCCATCCCGGGACAGTTAAAATAAAAAGTACACGGACGACATGGCCAGAAAGTATCGGCGACAATGCAATAAACACGGCCGCCGGCGATGAACCCTTTCATGTGAGGACCGCTTGAGCCAGTTTGCGTGATACCTCGAGGACTATTGCATTTTTTACAGCGGCGCATGAAACTGAAATGGCATCGTGTTGACTCGATACGGATGGCAGATAAAGATCATTTCAAGTTGATGCACTTTTAACAAACACATAAATACTACCAACACAACTTCCCCTTTCTCCATAGTGCCACCTGTACAATACGTTCCATAAAACAGGGCTACTTTGTGTCACAATCGTGTATGTAATTTTATATTACACAAATTGTCGTTACAGGAAACATCCTGTATTTGTACTCAGCATGGTAATTATTTTGCAATTACGCCGGAGCTTTACAATATCACAAACTTCAGATAATACCTATCTAACAGTTTGTATATTAAATCTAAGCACTAGGTATTATAAATTAAATATATAAAGGATTTACTGAATCGCAAATTGGTTTATTAGCCTGAAATCCAAGGGAAAAATTTTTGCCGGTTAAAGTACACCCCTTCGAGGCAAATTCGAGGCACCTGCACAATTGGCGGAGGCGAAAGGTTAGTTATATTTTGATGCTGTGAGTGGGAGTTTCACGAGAAAGTGAATTCGAACAAATGCTGACTAATGGCACAAACGATATTTTTAGCCTCAGTTAAAGGAAAGGCCGTAATGCTTATTTACGTAACAGCCAAGTTGATAACAATTTTTTACAATTTTATTATTGTGCATATGCATGACTAAAAGAGTAGCCATAAATATGCCCGTCAGGACCACACAACACATCATCTCTAATTTAACAACAGTAAAATTTCTGAACTTTCTTAACGAAACGGCGTCTTAAACAGTGCATTAGAGTAATTGCAATAAATTTCCCAATTTAATTTAATGATTTCGTAATGCAAAACAGCAACCTTGGGACACAATATTAAGTAACGCCAGTCGAGGAGTCAATGGTACTTAACCCACTTAAGCAGCTTTGAGGCAGCTCAAAATTAAGCTTAGGAGGTGCAATGGGGAATTGAAGACAAAATATACACCAAAACGTGCATCATAGGAATAATAGCACAACTGCGATAACAGCATAACTCTGACGGAAGTCTCACTAGTAAGATTTCTTACTTTGAGATTTCTTGCTTTAAGATTTCTTACTTTGAGATTTCTTATTTTGAGATCTTTTACTGTGAGATCTCTTACATATAAATAAATATTACGTATAATAAATATTATATGTAAGAAGTCTTACTTGAAAGAAATTTTACTTGAAAGAAATTTTACTTGAAAGAAATTTTACTTGCAAGAAATCTTACTTGTTAGAAGTTCTACTTGTGAAATTTCTGCAAATAATCTTACACAATTGCTATTTATTTCCCAAAGGTGTTACGCCGAACTGTAATTTAAATGAATCGAATTACACACTGAAGTGGCGATGCTGTTTATTGTAAACCGGGAACGAAACAGAAACCAAAATATCTGTCGAATTCGCAGGCCTGGACGCTTGCCAAGCGCTTGAAATTGTTTTAATATTACTTATGATTTATTTATTGTATTGCCAGGCGAGAGCTTGGGCGTTGCTGCAATTTATGTACCTTTCTTTTCTCTTTGCGAAAGTATTTTTTCCCTGCAAGCTGTTAATATGTAGTTTGCAAGCCCCGGATTTACTACCGGAGCCGCGTTTCCACTCAGACAGCTTTCCGGGCGATCGCCAATTTATTCGCAACATCTGTTTGCTTCGATCGGAAAATAAACATTTACTGAGTAGTTATTTTGTTGGCGGTTATGGCTTGTTTGGGCACCAATTTAACTACAAACTTTTAATCACTATTAATAATAATAATAATAATAATAATAATATTAATAATAATAACTAGTACTTAAATGACTGTCACTCAATATTTGAAATAATAATCCCGATCCATCTAGACGATCTTGATGTTTTCAATATTCTTTTTGTAATTGTACTAAATATTTGTATTTAGATTACATTTAGATTGTAGAACGATTAGGACGGTGTAAATGTACGTTACGTCAAATCCAAATACCTATCAATGTATCATTACAACGCAAGTGGTCGCCTTTCAAATTGAATAAAAATCTGTTGTTACCTATGTTTGGTAATTACATTCCATTTCTACTATTTCTTTTTAGTCATTATTTAAGCATTTTCTTCGGGGATTTTTTTTAATGGGTTAAGATTAAATTCAAAATATTACAGACTCCACCTTATAAGTACTTAAAAGTGCGTTAGATAGGAAATTATGTTTTCTAATTTCACCTCCTTCTTTAAAAATGCAGGAAGTAGTAAAACAGCAAACAAGAAATATTCATATGCATAAAGTTTCGTTATTATTTCACGACGACCATTTACGTAGACAACGCGAAACTTAATTGCACGAAAGGTAAAGAATAAACAAAAATATGCGCGGCGCATAAAAATAGTGGCTATCATAAAAGTCGCACTATTTATTTAAAGCGATATCATTTTCCGATACATTACACGCGAGAGTGTTAGCAGCAAAAAGTCTGGCAAATAGAATTTTAAAGTTTCGACGTTAGACTCCAGTTAAACAATATCTTTATTGTCTTCGGGCTCCTATTGATTACAAACTTTTATTGTGAGTGCGATTGTGTATGTGGGTTCGTGTGTATACCTGTGTATGAATTAGAGAATGTATTAAGGCGAGGATTAAGTCTCCTGCGGGTGTGGAAATAGAGAAATAGGTACACTCTCTGCATCGATGTCGCCCTGGGCAAATACACCTAAATCGAATGCGTTTAGAATTTTCCTATTATAATTTAGCCTTTCCGCATAGCGCAAATATTGATGTTTTCCCAAGCAAATGAATCAAATTTATCAATCACGGGTTATTTCACCGGCTGGCTGCATTGCAAAATTACATTCATTCGATATTGCCAATGCATTCCTTCAATGTTCCAAAGGTAACGTTTATAAATCGCATTTTCATTTACTGATTAATGCAAATAAAATTAAAACCAATTCTCGTCGAATGCCCCAAACAAATTTCCATTTAATAACGCGAGGATATTTTCATTTAACAATCCGTTTAATATCCTTCGGAATTGGATAAGGTAGTTAGGCGGGGATGCGCCTTCCACAAGAAGAAATTTCCCGGCGCTTCTGCCAACAAACTGAGTAGACCAGGCACGGAAATAAGAAAAACAATGAAAGAGCCCGACGATAACTATAAATTCAGTAATTTGAACACGCGATTGTCTAATAAAATGCATATTACGGCCGGCAGTAAAATTGCATACAGTTAACGAATACCCCCACCTATGTTTCCAATAAAACAATTTATTGTCGGAATTTCTGTACATTAAATGGCCGTGCAGAAGCGCGGTTAAGGAATTTATTGCCTGGATTCGCTAAAAAGCGAACTGTGGCTGGACATGTATGTATACAGTGGCAGTACCGTTGCCTATGACCCCTTGGGAAGCAATTATTGCACTATTGCTATTACCTGTTTCGTGTTATGTGTTACTTATTTGTTAAGGGGCGATAAGGATATTTTGTTCTTTTGGTGATATCTTTTCTCTTTGGTATTCATGATGTTCAAATGTTTTTCTTCTATGAAAATAACGAGTGAGTATACTCACTGATACAAAAGAATTTGCGTCTAGATGATACTTACACTAAGATTACTTTTAAATGTGTGACGATATATTCTATATTTTCTTGAACCTTTACAGTCTTATTCATAAACGAAGATTAACGTAGGTCTAGTTAGACCGTCATAAATAGTTGTCAACAGAATTATAACCTCAAAATTTAGTATTTACGCGGATGACCGAGATTCCGTACAACGCGGATTGAACCAGATTTAAGCACTGTTTTTGAGTAAAACTGAAACTGTATTATTCATAAAATACATTTAAATCAGGTTCAAACCACGTTGTACGGAATCTCGGTCATCCGCGTAAATACTACATTTTGAGGTTATAATTCATTTGACAACTATTTATGACGGTTAAACTAGACCTAAGTTAGTCTTCGTTTATGAATAAGACTGTAAGTGTCTTAATAGCCCTAGATGTCCTTGCATTATTTTCTTGAACATTTAATTTCTTAATAGCTCCCGATTTCTTTAGCTTTTTTTCTTAAAAATTACTGTCTTAATAGCCCTAGATTTCTTTGGATTATTTTCTTGAACCTTTGTGTCTTAATACCCCTAGATTTCCTTGGATGATTTTCTTGAACCTTTGTGACCTAATAGCCCTAGTGTCTTACTAGTCCTGGATTTCTTTAACTAATTTTTTTGAACCTTTGTGTCTTAATAGCCCTAGACTTCCTAGGATTATTTTCTTGAAACTTAGTGTCTAAATAGCCCTAGATTTCCTTGGATTATTTTCTTGAACCTTAGTGTCTTAATACCCCCAGACTTCCTTGGATTATTTTCTTGAACCTTAGTGTCTTAATACCTCCAAATTTCCTTGGATTATTTTCTTGAACCTTAGTGTCTTAATACCCCAGATTTCCTTGGATTATTTTCTTGAACCTTAGTGTCTTAATACCCCAAGATTTCCTTGGATTATTTTCTTGAACCTTAATGTCTTAATAGCCCCAGATTTCCTTTGATTATTTTCTTGAGCCTAAGTGTCTTAGTAACCCAAGATTTCCTTGGATTATTTTCTTGAACCTTAGTGTCTTAATACCCCCAGATTTCCTTGGATTATTTTCTTGAACCTTAGTGTCTTAATACCCCCAGATTTCCTTGAATTATTTTCTTGAACCTTAGTGTCTTAATGCCCACAGATGTCCTTGGATTATTTTCTTGAACCTTTGTGTCTTAATAGTCCTAGATTTCCTTGGCTTATTTTCTTGAACCTTTGTGTCTTAATAGCCCTAGATTTCTTTGGATTATTTTCTGGAACCTTAGTGTCTTAATACCACCAGATTTCCTTGGATGATTTTCTTGAACCTTAGTGTCTTAATAGCCCCAGATTTCCTTTGATAATTTTCTTGAACCTTAGTGTCTTAATAACCCTAGATTTCTTGCATTATTTTCTTGAACCTTAGTGTCTTAATACTCCCAGATTTCCTTGGATTATTTTCTTGAACCTTAGTTTCTTAATAGTCCTAGATGTCCTTGGATAATTTTCTTGAATCTTTGTGTCTTAATAACCCTAGATATCCTTGGCTTATTTTCTTGAACCTTTGTGTCTTAATAGCCCTAGATTTCTTTGGATTATTTTCTTGAACCTTAGTGTCTTAATAACCTTAGATTTCCTTGGATTATTTTCTTGAACCTTCGTGTCTTAGTAGCCCTAGATTTCTTTGGATTATTTTCTTGAACCTTAGTGTCTTAATAGTCCTAGACTTCTTTAACTAATTTTCTTGAACCTTAGTGTGTTAATAGCCCTAGATTTCTTTTGGTTATCTTCTTGAACCTTTGTGTCTTAATAGCCCTAGATTTCCTTGGATTATTTTCTTGAACCTTAGTGTCTTAATAGTCCTAGACTTCTTTAACTAATTTTCTTGAACCTTAGTGTCTTAATAGCCCTAGATTTCTTTTGGTTATTTTCTTGAACCTTTGTGTCTTAATAGCCCTAGATTTCCTTGGATTATTTTCTTGAACCTTAGTGTCTTAATAGTCCTAGATGTCCTTGGATTATTTTTTTGAACCTTTGTGTCTTAATAGCCCTAGATTTCTTTTGGTTATTTTCTTGAACCTTAGTGTCTTACTAGCCCTAGATTTCTTTAACTAATTTTCTTGAATCTTAGTGTCTTAATAGCCCTAGATTTCTTTGGATTATTTTCTTGAACTGTAGTGTCTTACTAGTCCTAGATTTCTTTGGATTATTTTCTTGAATCTTAGTGTCTTAATAGTCCTAGATTTCTTTAACTAATTTTCTTGAGCCTTAGTGTCTTAATAGCCCTAGATTTCTTTGGATTATTTTCTTGAACCTTAGTGTCTTAATAGCCTTAGATTTCTTTGGATTATTTTCTTGAACCTTAGTGTCTTAATAGCTCTAGATTTCTTTGGATTATTTTCTCGAACCTTTGTGTCTTAATAGTCCTAGATTTCTTTAACTAATTTTCTTGAACCTTAGTGTCTTAATAGCCCTAGATTTCTTTGGATTATTTTCTTGAACCTTTGTGTCTTAATAGCCGTAGATTTCCTTAGATTATTTTCTTGAACCTTAGTGTCTTAATAGCCCTAGATTTCCTTGGATTATTTTCTTGAACCTTTGTGTCTTAAT
The DNA here is from genome assembly GCA_033557875.1 of Quadriops clusia. Lineage (NCBI taxonomy): Eukaryota > Metazoa > Arthropoda > Insecta > Coleoptera > Hydrophilidae > Quadriops > Quadriops clusia. Next base: position 8,646 of record JAWQRP010003555.1, read on the forward strand.
AGTCCTAGATTTCTTTGGGTTATTTTCTTGAACCTTAGTGTCTTAATAGTCCTAGATGTCCTTGGATTATTTTTTTGAACCTTTGTGTCTTAATAGCCCTAGATTTCTTTGGGTTATTTTCTTGAATCTTAGTGTCTTAATAATCCTAGATTTCTTTAACTAATATTCTTGAACCTTAGTGTCATAATAGCCCTAGATTTCTTTGGATTATTTTCTTGAACCTTTGTGTCTTAATAGCCCTAGATTTCTTTGGGTGATTTCTTGAACCTTAGCGTCTTAATAGTCCTAGATTTCTTTAACTAATTTTCTTGAACCTTAGTGTCTTAATAGCTTTAGGTTTCCTTGGATTATTTTCTTGAACCTTAGTTTCTTAACAGCCCTAGCTTTCTTTACCTTATTTTCAAACCTTATGTTGAAACGACTCCTTCAACAAGTCCAAATCTGTGACATTTAAAATTAATATGAGTGTACATAAATTTAGATGCCCACCAAATGGTGAGTGTAGGTACAGTATGCACGATCTTTAATTCTAGTGTTAATTTTACGACTACCATTTTTATAAATACTATTTTTACAAAAATGATATATGTATCTTGGGTTTGACTCCTTGCAGAATTAAATCTTCATTATTGTTAGTTTTTTCCCATTTATTTATGTGATTGCCTGAGGCAATCACATCAGTAAACGGGAAAAAACTAATAATAATGCAGATTTAATTCTTGAAAAACTCAAACTTAAAATACATATGTATATCATTTTTATAGTATCAATCCAAGAAAAAGTATCCCAACTATTTTTTTTTCATATACCTATTGCTTAATCGTTTATAGCAAATTCATCATTTTATTTATTACTTATAGGTAATTAGTTTTGAAAAAAAAATTGTTCAATATGTATTATTTTTTAAATTATTATAAAAACCTTTCACATTATTTAGTATGTTGTCATGTTTATTAAAATTAATAAATTCTTTAATTGCTACCACGGTCTCAATTCTAAGTTCGTCTTCAATTTTATAAAAATACATATTGTTTTCTATACTAGCTATAATTTCCAAAAAAATATAAAACAAAGACCAACAATAAAATATCGTTATCAAAGAACTTTTATAGTGTAATACCCGTCTTAGATGCACATTTCCATCTAGATAAACGGCTGGAAAAAGCGGTCGCTCGCAGGGCAATTACGATGAGTCGAGTCGGAGGCTCGCGCCGCGGCGCCCTCTGCCGGGGGGTTCGGCGGGGGCGAGAAGGACGCAAGGGGGTGTTGTGTGCGGCACCGTGCCAAGCACAAGAGGGCACAGCCACAGGTCCTCTTCCTCCAAGAAACGCCGCATCATCGCGCGGGGACATGGACGCAGAAATTGAAACGTAATACTGCTTGATGGTTTATTGATAGTTAATAGCTTCAGATTCCTCGATATCAGATTTTGTGCCAGAGCTAATTTAGGCAGAAATAAGCATAATTGTATAAATACCCGTGTACATACCCATTTATGTATGAATTATTTATTATTTGCATGGTGTTGGTATAGATGTTCTATTAGAAAGGATGAATGAATAAATACATTTATCGTATTTTTTAAATTGAATATTTCCAAAAAAAAATCTGATGAATATTAAATAATGGTTTCGCAATTCGTGCCACGTAGTTATAATCTTTCTTTTTCAACTAGAGTGCTTTAAGATGTATATCTTGTGTTTTAATGAATTACTAAATAGTCAAGAGCTAGGCATTTAGTGAGTGCCAGTATTTATTTTGTATATTATACATGCAGTGCTACACCTATTGGAGTAGGAGTTTTCATATAAACAAAGAACATCTTTTTCATCATCACTCTAACTAAATATGATACAAACTTTTATAGCTCTGAGCTTCTTACCTCATTCTCAAACAATTTACGTCTCTTATTGTTAATATATTTTACTGTTATTATAAAGTTGAAATTAGTACCTACTAGTTTGTTATAATACAATTGTTTTATGAAGGTAAGTTAATTACTGCATAAGTGCATGATAAGAGTTTTTAAAATATTTACAAAACTCTTTTATTTTATACGTGTATAGAAATAACACTTAAATACTAGTATAAGTACTCGTATATAAATAATAATAAATAATAGGTAAATTTTTTTTAAATTAGCCATTTAAAAAAATATATGAATATTAAAGAATTGTTTTACAATTCATACGACGCAATTATATATTTTTTCTTGAACTAAACAGAGATAGTGGCAGTAATTTACATTATGTCATTTATATGCGTGTAGATTAGATAAACGAGTTTATTTAACTTGGTGCTAGTGCCTTAAGACGTCCGACCATCCTGCGTTTCAGCGAATTACTAAACAGACAAGAGCTGATCTTCGGGTAAGTGCTCTAATTTATTTATTTACGTTGTACGCCAAACGTGAAGCTTATACATGAGTATTAGAGGCTCCGCATAAATAATATCTATTACATCGATTATTAGCCTATCAAACTAAAATATAATATCAGGGCTGATAAGCAGCGGGAGATCGGGTCCATTAGCTGATACGCGACATATTAATGCATATTAGTGGCGCATCCATCACAAGAGGAAGCTTCTCCCGCAATAGAGTAATTGTCACCCTTTGGCCAAACACATTCCATTCGCCAATAGATATGAGCTCGGGGTCGGAGCTTCGTTAAACGAATGCTAACCAACCTGATTTCCGGTAATTGCAGGCAACTGGTCTAATTTAAGCCTGTGCTCGGGGTTTGTTTGTGTTCCGTTATTCCACTCGACTATTAACTTATTTATTTATTTCTCCACTCTTCTACGCCGGCGAGCGCGGATGAGTTTGGCGAGGTAATTAAAAACCGGCGAGTGATTAGCATATCACATGGGTGCTCTGATGGGAAATAGGATTTCCTAATTACCCCGATGCTAAAGCCGGTACTTTCTGGTCTTGTTTGCGGCCGCAGATTTTTTTCCACCAGCTATTGATTGGGTTCGGTTCATGTCACTGCTCTGTCTGCGTTTTGTGCGGGATTTGTTTGCTCACTTGTTTGAATACGGAATCCCCATTTTTTTAATTAAGATACCGGCAACGTTTGAGTGCAGGGGAACGACTCGTTTTCTGATATAAATGTTTCAGTTCTGAATCTAAACAGGAAAATTAATCGTTACGACATTAGCTAGGAGACTAACGAAATGATTGAAGAGACCATTGCGTCGCGTATAGGATTTTTGAGGGAGATTCCTAGTCGGTCGGTACCAGGCAGAGCGTTGGACAAAGTATTGCGGAGGATTCGCTGGTTAGCATAAACAGCGCTCAGAAAATTTTAGCGGATAGACATGAGTAATGACGGAATGTGCACAAAATTAGTCCGCATCATGTCCTGGAATTATACCCATTTATTTATAGAATTATTGTTTATCGAACTGCGCTAGGTTTTGCTGACTAATAAGCACTGGACTATTATTCAAATTCAATTTTGCATCCTTCACTTTAACAAATCTTAAAATATGTAGCACATTTCCTTAAGCAATATAGTATGTTCATTATTTTCCTTGTCAACAATGACACCACCTCCACAATCCGGATTATGTTTAAAATTCCTGGTATGTTAGGATAGCCTACATGTTTCTGTTACATGTCGCTTTTATGTGAATTATAGCGTTTATTGAATTTTTCGTTTGTTTGGTCAAGATAAACAAGATGGCAGGCAAGGCAAGGAATTTCATAAATGGCCAGACTTGTTATAAGAAATAACAAAATAAATTAAGGATAAAACAAGGAACATAATGAACTCGTGAATGCATGTACAAAACGAAATTTTTAATATGTTTCTCGTAAAAAATCAATATCAAATTAAACGAATTAAAAATAACGAATATATCTGCTGACTCTTATGACAGTGTGGTAGTCTCTATTTAATCTGAAGATGACTGTACATGCAGGCCGATGATAAATGATCCCAATAAAAAGTGGAACCTCTGACGCCGCCGCAAACGATAAGAATGTATTTAAGCACACACAGCAATGAGCTCGGGCATTTATTTAGATTATCGGCGCGATCGCACTTCTCCGCCTGCAATGTAGCATGTAACTCGTGCATCCAATATGCATGAGGTGGTCCAGATGTTGAGAATATTTGATGTTTTCGAACGGGAGGGCGGATATCATCGCCGCCGGCATCAGCTCTATGCAATAATGTGTGTCAATGTTGGAATTACGAGTGTTTAGGCCGCAATTAGATTTGTTTGCGCATAGCGAACAAACGTACGCAGTAATCACTCAAATTGGACGCGGAATTATATCTGGTCAATTAGTCCATCACGGCGTCAAATTAAACAAACAGCCCGACGCGGTCTCTGGGCTTCTTTGCTGATTGCCCTCTAGGTGCTTGACAGTTCTGCCGATCCATCCATATGGATGAAACAAGAGGACGAAGTACTTAAGAGGCAGCTAGTCATACCTTAAATCGTATTTTAGATATTTTTTCGCGTAGGAATAAGATATCGCCATGAAACAAACAGCATAATATTCCATTTTTTATTCTCCTAGCCTGTTAGCAT
>JAWQRP010003556.1:0-13184 GCA_033557875.1 Quadriops clusia
GGTTCTTTATGTTTTTGCATTTTACAAACTTATGCCAAAAATTAATATTTGCAGACAAAATAGCAGTTCTCTTAATGCGATTACACTAACGATCAATGTACGACTAACGTAGGGTGTACGTATCTGCAGAAAGTTTTTGCAACATGAAAATTTTATAATGATTTTTACAATTAAAAATTTATAATTATTAAAAACAAGGAGTAAGACTAATATTAAATTCATTTCAATTTACATTAATCTCAAATTCAAAAAAATATGAAAATATCTCTACAACTACTATGTTCTTCTGTTCGCTGTTATATACATTACTGCTGCATAAATTTTTAGTGTACATGATAATATGTATATGTCGAAATCATAAGATTAAATATATTTGTAGGATAAAATGTATATGTGTACATGGTAATATGTACACGTGTACATGGTCAGATGTACATGTGCACATGGAAATAAGTATACGTGTACATGGTACTAAATATGTGTACATGGCTGCCCGTGATTTTTCACGGACATTAACTAGTATAATATATTGGTCATATAGTTACTCCAATGTGTTACTTCGGCAAGCTACGAAATATAACGAAATAATGAAGGAACTTCGTTGCTTGCCCTGAATATCTGGTTGCCTATACTGTAGTGCAAGATATTTTATTAATTGTATCCAAGGGTGTATAAGGTAACCAAGTCAAAATTGTAATTCCACGAAGAATATCAGAGGTTGGATCTAAAAATACCAAGTTCAAGTGCTTAATAGATGTAACCGAAACTGTAGACCAATACAAAGCATAATATTAATAAACATATAATATTTGGAGTACAAATTTTGTAAATTTCAATTAATTATCATTTACATTATATTGGGAATTAGACGCAAATCAAGGGTTAATAATGAACATCAACCTATACGACTACTACACCATCTGTGATTGTCTAACCATACTACTTTTCCTAATCTATTTACCTATCCAGTAAACTGTATTTGAAATTACCATTGTGTATTCAGTGCTCATTTCCTTACCACAGGTTAAATTAAAAAGTCAAAATGTACAATAAATTACCATTTATTAACATTTACTTTGTTGGAAAACAAAGCTCAACGCATCACCAAATATATATACAGAGCGCTTTACGTAAGGAATCCCCAGTTGTAAGCGGTGCAGCAACTACAAGATAGATGGCGGGACATTTCCTTTTAATATGTTCTGTATAACCATGGCATATCGTATATAACGTATAACTAATTTAAACTGGTTTCCGTTAATTGTCTGTTTATGTGAAATGTACATCAAAATAAACAAAATAATACAATTAAATTTAACTTGATGTGCCAGTCATTTATAAAATGGCAATAAAATGGGATTGAAACCCATTAAAGAGGATATTAACAACTAAAGAAAAATGTATACTGTTACTTATTCAATAAGAGTATGACTTCATGTTTTAAGGAATACTTAGTAAAACAATCATTTATTGACGCCTAAATTTACAAAAATTATAAATTTTAATAATCGAAAGCAAAAGGTTTCATTTTAAATATGGAAAAAAAATTATTAATATTTTTTCATATTTAAAATTTTAAGAACACCTAATCAATTTTAAAATTAAATTCAAGTAAAAAAGTTCACGTATTTAACAATTTTCTCATCTCATTTCTCATCGTTTACATAACAAACTTTGTAATTTCACCAGTACAATGCAACAATGCACTGGCCATTTACTAAAAATGTGCATGATGGTATATTGCAAAAGCATTTACGTTCAGGGAAAACCTAATGAAGTTTTCCTCGCAGATTCATGGAAAAGTGCAGAAAATTTCTCGCAAGTTCTACTCAGTTTAACAGTAATTTCTACACACTAATAAAATTACTAAATCTTAATTTGGAAAGCATAGAAATAGAATCTCAACTGAAAAACTTATTGACTAATCACCACGCTGTTTTCATATTATCATATTACAATTTGTTACAAAAAAGTTTATTATATTACTAATATTACTAATTATCTGGAATTGTTACCACTTCTAGGAATATTTTATTATTTCGCACCTACGACGGAAAATACGTATGTATGTATATAAAAATTCGATATTAATTGTAATGCACACAATGGAAGGCTTTTAGAACACTTGAATAAATTTCAGTTAGCTGTTGTTTCAAATGGGGCACTTTACATCAAAGTGGGGAAGCCCGGTAATAAAACAATTTTCCACGAAATAAAATCATAGTTATATAATCTCTATTTAATTTTAATGCAAAGAATAGGTGGACAATTACAATAACACATGTTCAAAATTCGTGCAATTATCGGTCTGATGCGTTCTGGCGAAAAGTCTTCATTTGCATTGCATAAGTTATTATAAGAATACATGAATTATGACAGCGCCACGCTTTTTATTGTGTGATGACAACTTGTTCGGTGTTACTGAGAAGAACAAAACTCTTACGGCATTATAATAATGCTAAATAATAATCATTTAGCAGTACTCATACTTGCGGCTAACTTTCTGATAAATTATCGTACTACTGATCATATCTTTACGTCTCCGTTATCTTCTATACATTTTGAATCATCTTCATGTGTAATGCAAGTAATTTTGGTATATGATATCCACGTTCGTTTATCTCCGTTTATTTTTAATAATTGTGAATATGACAGCTCATGCATAGAGGGGAAAATTGTTTGGATTTATAAGTAGGTATGGAAAAATGAGGAAAATCTTAGGATTCCCAAATTGATTGCCTTTGACATTGAGTATTTTCCTGTTTTTTACGTCCTTAGGGTTTTATCACTGTTTCACGCCGAAATCTTTGGCATACAAGCATTAGAATTCATGAAATAGTGGCAAGCGGCTCAATTTACATAAGTATTTACTCACTATTATTATGCGTAAATTCTTTGATAATATTTATTACGATAAGTAACTTGATGTAAAAAACCTAATTGAAGGCTTCCTCGTAAAGCCGTAATGAAAAACTTACCATCGATATATTTGCACCGCAGGTCGACATATGTCTGGTATCCGAACTATTAATAAATTTAAATGCTTTTCCAATCGCCAATTGTCGGCAATTCCAAATCTATGTAGGTATTCCATGTCTTCATACCGGGTTGGAGACTTTTTGTATTCGCTATATATAATGCAAAACGCTGGTCATTATAAATGAGTTCGTTTAATAGACCCCGACTAATTGCGCATTTTGGTATTTCCAGGAGATTTTCTGGTTTTTCTGCGAAGGTAATCGTAACAGGTTGCCGGAAATTAAGTATTTATTTCGCGAAGTGAGCCAATTAATAGTTTTTGTTCATATGTACGATTTATTACAATTGCAAACGGAGAGAAGATCTGTATTGTTAGTTATAGCTTTACCCGAAAGATTAAAGGATTATTATATGCAATTGACGGTGGTTTGCGGTTAAATAGCAAACTGAACAATGTTTGATTGTAAAGTATCTATAAGTAGTGTGTAAAATTTTATACCATATAAGGAAAGAATTTAATCTAAACCTACTTGTGTCAAGTGTTGAGTCATTTTTAATTTCGTTTCTTTAATTAAATGATACAAGTATTTTTATTGTTGTTGGATGTTAGTGTGCATACAAGATAAGAATTTTTGAGAGTTGTGCTGCGTTTTGCTGGGATCAGCATTTTTCTTTTTTATGGCACCAGGCCGAGTCTCTATAGAATTTACTGCGGTGATGTAAACCACCAAAACGAAACGTATATAGGTTGGCGGAAGTTCTGTGATTTTAATTCAAAAATTAAAAGGTCATAAAATAATAATTGATTTAATTGTTCCTTTCATTTCTTGCTAGTAGTTTGGTGTAGTTTAATACCGTGGTCCGTTTTCTTTTTGTTGAAACTAATTACTTGCTTTCATAATGTAACTTACTGTTATAATTGAATACATTAAATATATTGAAACTCTAAATGCGTGGTGAGTAAGTGAGACCTAAATTACTCACTTCGGTTTCGATAAAAATGGTTAACGAAAATTTGAATGTTCGCTAAGGATGAAAAACCATAAAATTGTGCACCTTCCGGTTTTCACGAAAATTCAAAGGATATGAGTAGAGTACTGATATGATGTCAACAAATTCACGTAGCTGTTCATGTATATGTGCAGATCGCCTATTAGTTCCTATTAAACTTGAGCATTTTGCGGTTCACTCGTGGTTACTCTTATCATGCCTCGTGAAGTATATCATGAAATGCACTTTGCTAGTGCGCTTAGAGAGGTGTTCATTACATTTGCTCTTCTTCTGGTAACGTGCGTAGGATTTGGAGATGTTAAGACATAGGTTTGAATGCTGGAAAATGAATAATGAAAAAAATATATACTAAAATATTCGTGTTTATTACGAAATTAAAAAACTATCTACAATAAATTACATAAGTTACATAAATTACTTAATTTAGATACAATGGAAATAAATAGTATAAATAAATAAATTACTGGCATCGAATACCAAGTCGGAGGAACTAAAATACATACAATGTATATTAAGCCTAATATCACAATGTATATCAAGAAGTTAGCAGCAGTATTCGAGACCTAAATACGTACAATTTACATTGGGCAAGAATTGACTACAATACAATGGTAAAGAAGGCAACATTTTTGGCAGAAAGGAAGCGCCAAACTTCCATCACACCCTAGACGCATCTATCCGAGAAAATAAATGCGCTAAAGTTTTATCACAGCAAAATAAAACATTTCGAAAGACTTTTTTAGCTTTAAACCTTAACTTTTCTCCCTGAGTTAAGAAAATGTCCGTGAACAATCGTGTCTTTTCGTGTAACCGCATAATTTTACTTGGAAATATTGGTAAGAACGACGATTTAACAATACTTTTTACAAAAGTTTTTAAAAATTCTTTTTGAAAATTAGTTTTTGAAAATTAGTTTTTGAAAATTAGTTTTTGAAAATTAGTTTTTGAAAATTAGTTTTTGAAAATTAGTTTTTGAAAATTAGTTTTTGAAAATTAGTTTTTGAAAACACTATTTTAAAATACTTTTTTGAAATACTTTTTAAAAATACTTTTTTCAAATACTTTTTTAACATACTTTTTTCAAATACTTTTTTAACATACTTTTTTCAAATACTTTTTTAACATACTTTTTTAAAATACTTTTTTAACATACTTTTTTAAAATACTTTTTTAACATACTTTTTTAAAATACTTTTTTAAAATACTTTTTTAAAATACTTTTTTCAAATACTTTTTTCAAATACTTTTTTCAAATACTTTTTTCAAATACTTTTTTCAAATACTTATTTAACATACTTTTTTAAAATACTTTTTTTTAAACTTTTTTAAAATACTTTTTTAAAAAACTTAAAATACTTTTTAAAAATACTTTTCAACAATACTTTTTAACTTCAACTTTAAAGACAAACAAATTGCTTAGTAACTCTGAGTACGATTTCTCTACAAATTGGACTAAAGTGGTATATACTCGTGGTTTTCAAGATTTACTCCTAATTACTCAGTCTTAATCACTTTGAGTTTCAATGAAAAGCTCTAATTAAACTTTAAGATTCTTGCCAGTTGCCTTCTTCTTTTTCTTGTGTTTGTTTTCAATAGCGGCGATTTTCCTGATTTTGCCTTTCGGTTTCGCTTTCTGGTTATTATTATTGTTATTAATGTTGCTGTTGTGAGTGTTGCGTTTTCCTCCGTTTCCCCTGATTTTCCGCTTCATCAACTTCTTGTTGTAAGCTTCGATGTACTTGCCGTAGGAAGCCAAGAACAGGTAATCTTCGATGTGCGCGCCCGTTGCGTCGCAAGCTAGAGGAACGCGCCGATCGTCTAAGCTCACTTGGGGTAGTTTTGGGCTGATGTAGTTTGAGGTTGCGTTGATTTTTCCTTCAAGTTCGCACAACAACGTTTTCAGGTGTTCCTGAGTTTTGTACAAAACCGCTGTTCGCCTCCTGAAGTTAAAGCCACCGTCGTTATGGTCGATTGACATATTTCTGAGTCGGTAAATCCAGACGCCGAAGCGGCCCAGGTCTTGGTACAACTTGGTGGTGTTCTGGAAGAAAAAAATAAATGATAATTTTGATACGCGATATTTTTTTATAATGGTCGCGAAAGGTCGCTTTGAGCAATATGTCGTAACAATTGGCAATTTGTACAATTACAGATCTAGGTTTAAGTATTTTTATGAGTTTGCAAGATTATTATTCTAATTCTTATGTGAATAGCTTACCTTTAAGTTTTTCGGAAACTTCGTTTTGGGCAGTTGGTGTTTCAGGTCTTTGCCGATCTGTAAAAAAACATTATTTTTAAATAAGTCTCAAGTATACTGAAATTCTTTGTGTACATAATAAATCAGTTAATAAACGAAGACTACAATCTACCGCAGAAGAAATAACAAATGTTCCCTGTAAATTCATGATTAATTGCGGTTAATTGTTTGATGTGCAATTTGTGGATTAAGCTATTAAATAAACTTCTGTCTAAGTGGAAGAAGTTTAGAGAAATAATGTATTTTATGAAATAATTGCGTTTATCATAAGTTATAAATTGAAATGAGAATGTTAACTAGTTATTATTTCGGAATGATAATTTTTGAAATGATAATAACAAGATTAGGAACATATGTTTAGTGCTTATAATAATATTGAAGTGTTTTCTTAGTGTGCTTGAATTATGTCAATAATTGTAAAGATAAACGGTTAAAGGAATTTTGTGAGTAGCTTTGTAAACATGAGATAAAATACTAAATATGTTAATTTACCTTAAGGGAGGCCATATATTTTCTAATGTCGGTATCGTAGTGGTGGTACAGTCTTGTAAATTGGATGTCAGGTGATTTGATGTGCCTAAGATGTCGTGTGGTCTTAGGTGGATTTAGATTTAGGCAAGGGTGGTTCCAGAAGCGGTCCTCCTCGGGGATGTTTGAAGGGGTTGATGATGCGAAGGCAATACACAATAGCAATCCTAGCAGAACTGACATTTGGATATCTGCAAGGAAGAGCACATTCATAGTGAACCGGGAGCGTCTTTGAAGTGCGCGACGCGGCGCTGAATCCGAGCAACAAGTGGCTCGAAGCCGTATCAAGCGGGTGACTCACAGTTAACTCCTAAATTCACGAGAATTCTAGGAAAGCGCACCAACTCATGGAACATTTTCATAGGACACTGAAATGAGGCTTCTTACATGTTAGACGCGTTAGGTGCTCGGCAATACAAAAGCACACAGGTGGGAAGGGATTTTGCGAGCACAAGGTAACGCGGTTGAGGTTGAGAGAAGACTGCTGCGGCAGCACCCGCATTGAGCTCTCTGAACCGACATACCTCTAGACGGGACATGTTATTTATGTTTCGGTTGGATCCGTATCGTTATGATGTCTAAACCCGGTAAGTGCCGGACACTCAAGAGGTCCAGCTGAAGGAAAACGAGGAGAAAACTGCGAGTCCTTTCTCGGGGGATTTCAGACTGAAATCCTTACCTTTTTGACTTAGACCAAAATCCCGAAGAACTAATTCCTAATGTTGCACAATCTTTTTTCCGCGCACCGTCACTAATGCACCAACAGATTTATTGATGAGATAGTGATGAGATTAGCGCTGCTTTTGTTTTAACCTATTTGAAGCGACTTTTAAGACTAACTTTGTATATCGATGCCGATACATACTTATAGAGGACATTCCTGAAGTGGTGGGAGGCTCATTCATGCCTTACTACGAGCGGCGTCGCGTTCACGTCATTATTAGGGGGATTATTCCGTACATAGAGGATACGAGTTGCACATGCTAGATAGAGAAAGATTGCTGCACATGAATAATATTTACATTTTTTACAATTTTTATCGTTCCGTATTATAGCATTGTTTACGCGCGGCAGGAAATAATTTGCGTAATCGCACTCTTTTAGGGTTTGCCTAGTTCCGGGTTTCAAAGACATCCATCTTAATCTAAAAGTAATCGCACAATAGTTTGTTTTAATCCACAATCGTTTGATAGCAATAGTAGGTACTACATGAATTGATTTTTGTTTGTACAGAGATATTTATAAATATTAAAGTTACTAAAAACTGATGTACAATTCTCCGCTCTATTTTTAGTATAAAGTATATGTTTATATTAGAAATAGTAGTATTGATATCACGTAGGTGAGCTCGCAATATTGAGTATTTTCGTTTAATTTTCCATTTAATGTTCTCCACTTTAAATGATCATAGACAGCTCTTTAACACAAAATTAAAAACACCTGCTTTTAAGCAAACTGGCCACATAACAAGTTCATGCCTGCCTGGATCACTATTTGTAGATCGCTGCGATTCCGACTCGAGCGAGATTTTTTTGGTTTGTTTCGGTAATACGAGATATTAACCTATCTTAAGGTCTAAAACTTGGCCCGAAGGCGAAATTAGATGACGTCATGATGGCCACTCTGTCTCGTGTCGGCGGATCACACAGAGAGCACCTGTGCTTCCATTTATCCCCTCCTGTCTCCAAATTGATTCATTGATAAATAATTTACTATGAAAGTTAAACGAGACGAATATCACCTCCAGTTATTCGGATTGAGCACTTTCGAACGACGCAGGTCGTCCTTTCACCTTGAGCTCCGGTCGCAGAGAGGAAAAGCGCCAATTCCGCCAGCTTCTCCGAAAATTCTTCCGTTTGAGGATGTTTACGAATTGTGGTATTGGTCCTGACGTACGCACCTCCTCCATGACGTCCGATAAGAAATAATTCCAAAAAACTTTGTTTAGAGTGACACGAACGTCAATAAAAGGACATGTGTTAACCACGCGCATATGTTTACAAGAAGAGACTGTGCTCGCCGCCTGGGAGATTGATCAGTTTTTGCACTGATTCGCGCTGTCGCCGTAGGCAGAATTTGTTAGGCAAAGAAACACGGCCGGTGGATGTAACCTCACCTATCGCTTTTAATCATTTCTAAAAATAAATTAACAATGCCTGTGATGCTGAAGATGAAGTCATCTCGTAGCCAATGCGTTATGTATTTGTATAAGACCGATATCTACCTCACGCACTTCGCGGATATGTACTCTTGCCTGCATGAGCTATAGTCAAAGACATTAGTGGATCGACCTTTCAACGAAATTTATTTGTTTAATCTCACATGACCACATGACAGACTGCTAAGACTGGGAAATGCAGGAAAGCCAACGTGTTGAGAAACATAAAATAGATTTATTTGTTGATAAAAGGAAAGTTCAGGAAGCTCAGATGCCTTGCTGTAGGTCATGACAATCCGATCATTTTGAAGGAATTCCAAATCCGAACTTTAAATATCTAAAGAAACCACGGTAAAATAAAAACCACGGTAAGCCTAAGAAAAGCTCTGTGAGAAACTACCGACTTGAACGAAATTTAATAATAAACCGTAGGTACCTAGTCAGCGTCTTTCTGATACATAGAACCGCGCTATATTAAAAAGATATTATCTCCTCGTCTATTCATTTAGGCAAGGCGGGTAATTATTATTAAATAAACGATCTACTAACATTACCAAATTTTACTCGCATGGTAGGTGTTAATTTACTTTTAAGTTGTAATCCGAAAATGTTCGTAACTAATTCTGTACAAGTTCAGTGCCTGCATTTATTTTGTACCAAAAGGGTTATTATTTTTCGCCTGTTATCGACTTAGCTTCGCTCCTTTCCATAGACAGGGCTAGCTAGGTCTATGAAAAGGATTCAAAACTCACAATGGGGTTTATTGCTCCCTATAGTCGTGCAATGAACCGTTAAAAGGCAATAAATCCTAAATTGGTATTTTACAGAAAGGGTTGCATTAGCCACAATGAGAAGTTCACCTTCGCAATTCCCTTTTTCATCCTTTGTATTACATTTGTGTGCGCTGAGAACTTTCACTTAAAACCCGTATAGCTTGACAAGAAGTTGACAAGTAGTTAGGGATTTATGTATATAACGCATAAATAATTATACAACAATGTAAAAATAAACAGAGAAGTTACTTTCCTCACAAAGGAATTTTACATTAAAGTTTGAAATTTTAAATTAAAAATGATAACTTAAAAGCAATATTTTTTTAAAATTTAATGTAAAGTTTCTTTGTATATCGAAATTCAAAACAAAAACTGCAACTTACATGAGTTCAACATAATCGATAGTAAAAGCACGTCAAAACTGACCAAAATATTAGGCAAAACTATTAGGGAAATCAGTTCGTAGGTACACTTTAAATCATCGCACCTGAAGGTCCGGTCACCCCCTCTACTTCAAGGAGGAGCCAAAAGGAAAAAGGAAAGAAGACCAATGATGTTATTGCAACACACAATTGCAGGTATTTAGAAAAAAGGCAAACCTTATAAATTTAAAGGAATACCTTGCATTCTTAGACCATATTTAATTGCTATTTATTTATTTCATTTATTATTTAATTTATTTCATTTATTGTTTAATTTATTTCATTTATTATTTAATTTATTTCATTTATTATTTAATTTATTATTGATTTTGTTATTTATTTTATTATTTGATTTATTACTTATTTTATTATTTAATTTATTACTTATTTTATTATTTAATTTATTACTTATTTTATTATTTAATTTATTATTTATTTTATCATTTAATTTATTATTTAATTAATGAGGAAAGAAAGTTAACCCAAAAGGGAGCGAAAGAAGAAACCCAAATCTTCCTCAACATTTATTACATACATAGTAACTCATGTCGCACTAATCTGCGAGTTTTCAACAATTCCTCCAACGTGACTTTTACGTAATTTTCCAGCCATAAACAATTTTGCGTGATGTAGTACCCAGCAATATTTTATTTTCCAAGCTTGCAGTAAACATCCGGCCATTCGCAAGCTCCCAATCCGGATATCCAATTTTCTATGGCCCACTCCATGCATCTTCTCCACTAGGTGCGCAAATTAAAATTAACTCGTTGATTCATTTGCGATTACAACTTTGTACACAAACGTTACTCAACGCAGTTTACGGATCTAAATAGACTCGCTAAGTGTCTCGCAGCCCGCGGAGCACAGCTAGCAAACACTGGAGTTCCCTATGATCAAACTATCGGCGTCTGCGTCTAGACTTCGGATGAATTATGTAGCTTTTCACTTAACCGACTCGAAAATAGAAAACTCGCAATGGAGCGCGTTTTTATTGCCAGGCTGCGTTTTCCGTCTGGCGGAAAAGATTGACGATTAATTATACGTTATCCTCGGCTCACCATCGCTGAGACTACTAACCTTTCATTGTTAATGAATAATCTTTTATTATCTGTTTGTTTTGCGGCTGTTTAGCGCCTCTGCTCAACAAATAGGTAGCCAGGCACCTGCAGTACGTGATTTATTTAATGTAAGCTATGAATTTACGTGTGAACAGGGTAAAATTAAAGCTAAGATTTTGTTAATTAGAATGACTATTTATGAATTCGAATCCCTTTTAGTGCCTCTTAAAAATTATGCCATTTGCGTCGATAGTAGAGGTATAATTAAATAAAATAGTCGAGTAGATTTTGTTAAGTTATTTTTTCTTATCTCACTACAAATTTTTTGTTATAACTGTCTTGATAATTTTTATGTTAGAATTTTATTATTGCAATTTTACTAGTAATGTTTTCTTCGCCCGTCTCTTATGCATCGGTCTCATTGTCAAGAAGCTCTCTTTATTATGGTAGATTTGTGTCTGCAATTAAAGAAATAATAGTTAAAATAATTTATTTGTATTCTATTTTTTAAACAAATTTATTTTTATTTTATTTAAGTATTTATTTAAGTATTTAAGGAAATCCATCTAATAAAGTAAAAAGGGAGTACAAAAAAATATTTAATAGTCATTTATTTTATTTAAATAATACAGAACGTAACAATTATAATGTTTAAGAAGCGCTATACACGTACTTCACCAATTAATAGCGCTATATCACAGCAATTAATGGCGCCATGTGCTGAACGTTAGCAAAATTGGAAAGTTGTATCTTTCTTCTTCTCAGCGCTCCTAAGTTCATGCAAATTGGATGGCGAAGTTATGATAATTCTTCTTAAACAAATTTCATATCGCTATGTAAAGTTGAAATTCTATCATGGAATAAAGAGCGGTTATTAAACTTATCGCAAAAATAGGCAAAAAATGCTTGTTTAATACTTTTCTTGTGATGTAAACGATTTGTTGATGGTAGCAATTTGCTAGAAGAGGACGAACATAGTGGTTAGCCAGTTTTAATTCGAAAACTAGAAACGACTAAACAAGTATGTCAAATCTTCCTGAAATCTTTGAAAAAGGATTTCTCTTTATTTCCAAAATTCAAACTCAATTTGGATTATGTTTCTATTGCAAAAGAAATGAGTGCAAATCATTCATCTAGACACGAAAAGTTGAAGTTTCAACTATAACTATAACTATAACTATAAAGAAAGTTCCGTTTTGCTAGTCCAATAGATTCTAGATTGACTAGATAAGTGAGAACCTGGGAAATATAGATGAAATTAGTTGTTATTCGGACGTAAGTATAAACTGATGAATTTAATTTGTATTTCATGGGTTTTGCCATTTAAGTGGCATTTGGAGTAGAACTTCTAGTTAACGTTGATTAGCGTGTTAAAATTGGAATTAATTTTAGTTCAAATCCTGTAGTATAAAACCCAACAAAGTTTTGTGCCAACTAGCGTGATTTTTAATTTAGCTATGCGAAATGTTTCATATTTAATATTCTAATGAAGAAATAATTTATAATTTTTACATCTAACTTATGCTAGAGAATGAGTTTACAACTAAATAGGAAAATACTGCTGGCTACACTTTGAAATTTTGTGTGACAGACTTGATAGTACTTGATGAAATGCTACAATGATATGACACGATAAAACGTGAATTACAACGACGTTCATGAAAATTCACTTTAAAAGGGAACAAATTAATATGTAACGCCATGTGCCAACATTGGTGGTTAAGAGGCAGCTAGTCATACCTTAAAACGTATATTAGATATTTTTTCGCGTAGGAATAAGATATCGTCGTGAAACAAACGGCATAATATTCCATTTTTTTTTCTCCTAACCTGTTAGCATTTTGTTTTTTGAAATTCCCTGTAGATTGGCCAAAAAAATATATTTTAGACTAAATTTTTGGAAATTCAAAAAAAATGCTAACGGCTATTCTACATGTAAATTGGAACAAAAGTTGTGGTATAGCAAAATGCGAAAAAATCACAAATAGAGCTTTAATA
>JAWQRP010003557.1:0-13182 GCA_033557875.1 Quadriops clusia
TCTATGATCCCCTGATCCATCGGCTGCACTAGGGCTGTAACATTTGGTGGTAAATAAAGGACTCTAAAATTTTCATCCAAAGAATTTAGCTTATTAACTTCCGGATGCGAAGGGGCATTATCGAGAAGGAGAAGTACTTTGCCTGTTTTATTTTCTTTTTCTTTAAATTTCTTTACTTCTGGAATAAAGTCCTTTGTATACAAAAACCTCACTACTCATCCAAGCGTTTTTCTGGGTTTTATAGCATAGCGGAAGACACGTCATATTTTTAAAACATCTGGGTTTCTTCGCTTTCCCATCATAAACAATGGTAGAGGGTGACTTCCTGTAGCGTTTACGCAAACCATTACTGTAACTCGCTCTTTGCTAATTTTCAAGCCAGGAGCCGCTAATTCTCGTTTAGAAGCCAAAGATTTCTGAGGCAATGATTTCCAGTCTAATCCTGTTTCGTCGGCATTGTATACGAGATGTAGGGAATAGCCTTCTTTGTTTAGAAATTTCAAAAATGTAGCCTTAAAATTTTCAGCTGCCGGAACATCCCCAGATAATGATTCTCCTTGAATTTCCAATTCTCGAATGCCGTGCCGAGATTTAAACCTCTTTAACCAACCAGTACTTGCCTTGAAATCTTCTGGGCCATCAAGCTTTTCTTATTCATTTCTAGCGCTTTTTCACACAATAAAGGACCAGAAATAGGTTTTCCCTGAGTTCTTTTCTGTACGAACCATAAATAAATCGCGTCTGCTAATTTTTCATCTTGCGGTTTTTTCATAGTCTTCCTTCTCTTCAACCCGTCTGTACTATCCAATTTAGACGCAAAAGTCAAAATCTTATCTTTTTGATTTTTAATGTCGGACACTGTAGATTTGCCGATATTAAAAGCTTTTGCAAGAGATGTTATGGTTTCACCTTGTAATCGATTAATTATATTTACTTTGGTTTCAATAGATAATACATTTCGATTCCTTTTTCGTGTATTGAACATGTTTATTAGTTGCAAATTAACTGAGGAAACTAGACTCTTACAACACTCGATGCAAACTAAATTAATAACATACGCAATACATGCAATCATCTCTCATTTCCAGAAGCTTTTATATTATAAAAAGTGCCGTTTCGCTGTCGGCAAAGTACAGCCAGCTTAGATTAACAAAGACTGCGTTTTTATATCTCACTCGTCGATGCAAAACAAACAATTTAAACAAAAAAAATTATTTTCATTAACGGATACCTAATAGATACATAGTTAAATTAATTCGCAATACATAGTTGAAAATTATGTTCGGATAACCGACGTTCCGGATAATCGACGTTCGGATAATCGACGCTCTACTGTATTAGTAAAAAATAAATAGAAATAAAAGTAATTAAGGCCGCTTTTGTAGGTCTTATTCCTTTCCTGCACATTCGTCTATCCGTTATCGTTCGCAATTTCCTTCTTAATTGCGGCGTAATCGAATCAAAGGCTTGTTATTTGAGTTGAGTGTTATTGAGTAAATAACTCACGGTATTTATTGCATTATCGAATAAATAATATTGCCATACTTACTTCTAATCCAAAACTTAGTGCTAATGCTCAAGGATTGGCAAATCGTCTACATGTAACTAAACGCATTTATCACCACACGAGGACGAGTTAGCTTTATTAGTAATCTGCTGTTGTAACGGTGTGATAAGTTTGTAATCAGAAATTATCTATTTTGTTATCTCAACACGCATAAGCAGTACTAATTTCAAAGATTGTATTATGGGAGAATTAGATACTAATTATGCGAGTCTATTGAATCAAAACTAACGGGCGACAATTTGCACACAACCGAGATTGCATATTTCTCAATTTTCTACTTGTAACCTTTATCCATATTATTGTTTATATTAACATTTTTTGTGACCTTAATTAAATTTATAACAGCGTTTTTTAAAATCTAATCTAATTCATTCTGTCAAATTAATATGTTGAAGAATTTAGTTATTGGATATATATATACCTGATCCGTCAATTGATCCATAATTTCTTCAACATAAATATTTAAGAAATTGGCTAAAACTTGTAGAATTTTGCTTGAACTCCCTATGTATGTGTTTATGTGATTACTGGATAAGTTTAAGCGAACCTAGCGCGATTCAAGAGATAACAGAGGATTCTTTGAAGGCAGATAAGAGCATTAATCGTTTTATGAAGTTGACTTTTTAACGTTTATTGTAAAAATAATTATAGTAGAATCACATTGACTTTTCACAATGTACGTATTTTATCGCGTTGGGTAATAAACGTTTTGGCACCAGCACGCCTAATTAACAGTCGGTTCTTACATCACATAATGGCGAGGCGTCCATTATGCATTATTAAACCTTGCGTTGTGCACGATTAATATGCTGGAAAGTCTCTTTTGGGAGAATTGCTAATTTGCATCGTTAAATTCTCAAGAGGAATAAAAATTTAAAAAAAAACTGGCGATAATTTTGCTTATGTATTTTTTTTCTGTTGCAGGTATGTGAAACTTCAGAATAACCAAATTGGTATGTACGACGAATCGTAGTTTCTTATAGAGGTTATCTGTGAAGATAACAGGGTAATTATCCAATTAGAGTTTAAAATGCTTATAAGGTGATATCTCGGAAATTTATTTCACACCTTCATATAAGTTCTTAGAGTTAAAAGACTGAGGAATTGGAGGAGAAACGTTGGCGCCATTTCACATGGACGGGTAATTAGCAAATAAATTAATCCTCCGTCGCGATACGCCATGCCTAATTATAATACGAATTGTAAGTGGTAGGATACAAGACATAAAATTTCGTGCGGTGTAGAGCCTTTTAATTGAGGAGATTTATGTCCCGATATGGAACTGTTGAACTGAAATTTCTACACAACGGTTTACTTTTGTCCTGGGAAAGTACCCAGGTTAAAATTTTACATACATATTTAACGTACGTTTTTAACGGAGGTCTAGAGACCAAAACTAAGTCATATTCGCAAATATTTCTGCGCTCATATCTTGTAATTTCTCGCAAATTGGCACCAGCAATAGCCTCACAATCCGCGTCGGTACCGTAGATTTCTTATCCTAAATAACAGTGCCCGAGGTCGCAGATTAGGAATTTCATTCCAGTCGGCCACATCATGAAAGCTCTGTTGGATAACGTTCCCAAGGTGAGCAGGTTTGTGCCGTAACTGCATATCCGAGTCACGAGCGACATCGCCGTTTTCTTCGCAGAAAGGTAAAGGCAGCGGTGCTTCGCTTTTCTTCTTTCTTCTTCCTCGAGAGTCTTCGTGGCGATGGCGAGAGCATCGACAATGGCAAAACCATTAATAATTGCAAGATTACCAGTTGGCAAGACTACCAGTTTGTCAAGACTACCAGTTGGCAAGACTACCAGTTGATAAGACTACCAGTTGATAAGACTACCAGTTGGTAAGACTATCAGTTGGCAAGACTACCAGTCGGCAAGACTATCAGTTGGCAAGACTACCAGTTGGTAAGACTATCAGTTGGCAAGACTATCAGTCGGTAAAACTATCAGTTGGTAAAACTATCAGTCGGTAAAACTATCAGTTGGGAAAACTATCAGTTGGTAAGAGTATCATCAGTAATGGTAAGAGTATCAGCAACGGCAAGAGCATAGCGCAATGGCGAGAGCAACGGCTATGAAGGAGAACTCTTCTAGGATGTGTCTCCTGCGACCCGGATGCTTGTTTAGAAATCGGCCTCGGGCCGAAGAATGGCGAACGTTCGGAAATTGACCCATTTCCTCAACTTTGCTTCTTGCGCACAAACTGCGAGAAGAAGAATTTCTCGAAATTAAACGCTCTTGTTCAATTGGTTTTTTATCCCTGCGCTACGTCCGCGAGGAAACATTAATATACTAATTATATCGAATTGTAAACTCCAATTTGTAATGGTGAATGGCAAAGATCATAACGAAGCAAAGGATTCTACGATAATTACACGTTTCGGTAATTGGCCGGCGAGGTTTCCCATCATGCACCAGTAATTGGTTTTGCGTCAGCCCAGAAAATGGTGGAATATCAACGATATAAACAAATTTACCGTTTTAATTGCCGAGGCGTTCATTTGCCTCGGGAAGGTCTTAATTAAAAGTCCACACACTTTGTGGGGAAAGAAGAATCGTTTTGTGATGTGGTTTCGTTCCATCGCCCTTGTTCTTTGATCACTTTCGACAAAGTTATTAATTATTAAACAAGGCAAGAACATTAGTGCGACAAAGATTATATTCTGTTCTATTGGATATTGAATTTTAGGTCTCAACTTCCACAATAAATTATTTAGAACCTAAATAATCTATTTATACACTGAGAGAAAAGAATTATTTAAATCAAATAAATATGCCCAAATAAATACATTCATTTATTTCAACATTTTTTAAAAATAAATACCTATTTTTTTAAATCACAAAACACGTAAAACCCTTACTTCTAATTAAGTATGTACTATAAAATATTAAACAGACAGAAAAAAACAAAGTAATAAATCGAACTAAACCAGTCTATTATGAATGTTTAAACAAAATGCATTTAGTGTGGTGATATGTAAACTCACTAAAAAATTACTTGTCAGAAAAAACTAATACAACAAAATGTGGATTTTTTTAAAATAAATTGATAATAAGTAATTGTAATAGGAAACTTTCGACTAACCTTACCTTTTACATTTTAAATAAAAAACTAAATAAAATAATTAATAATCAAAAATTTTAATAAAAACAAATTTAGAATTGTTTTAAATAGATGACTCGCTTCAATAATGAATTTAGACCTAACATAGTAGGCATGCTTTGTGTGTCTTTTGTTTCTTGTATAATAGACGATATTGGGTCTTAAGAAAATACATAGTTGAAGTAATAGAATTTTTGTAGAAATAAAGCATTGTTGAAACCGCTTCTTCAGATGCACACGCTTTCAGTAGTACCACAGAGATGTAGTACCTACACTTGACCCCCGATGAACAGTGCCGAACGTAAATCACATTCTATCCGTCGAGTGCGTTGCTCGTTCGCGCCGGTTAGCGGTGAACGGTCAGTCGCATCGCAGCGGCAGAGCCTTCCTGATATCAGCAAACGGTCGTCTCCGTCGCGTCGCCGTGGACCGGTCATGTGATTTTGGCGTGCAGTTTGTGACCCGTCGCCACCCTTATCAGCCTGTTCTTCTTGTGCCCTCTGTGTTGATTGCAGTGAGAAGTGTTGTGTTCTCATCCATGCCCGCTACAGATCCCCCCCTGTTTTCATTGAGATTGCTCAGCTTGGGGTTGTTGCACCCCCTGGATAACCACGTTGCGGATATCGCCGCCGTCTACGACTTCTAAGGTGAGCCCGAACAAATGAACCCGGGCGGAGAGAGGGGGGCGTGTGAACAAGTGAATAACCCAACTGCAAACTTTCCCGAAGTGTACGTGGATCCTTAAACCGCATTTTGCGTCGGTTATCTTTGATAACGAAGCTGTGATTCATTTTCTGACTCACGATCGCATTCTTCATGTGATTCACCATAATGTTTCCTTATTATTTATGCATTTGCATTAGCTCGGGCGAGCAAAAATCTCGTACGTGCAACAAAAATCTAAAGGTTAAACACTTTTTGGAATAGTCCGAGGCGTTCTCCGGCGTTGTCCTGAATACTTCCTCAGGTGTACCAACCTCTTTATTGCTGCATTCTACAGCTATTTAGGCACACCTTTCTAATTTACATGCGGAACCGCATCTCATCTGCCGAATCGAGCGTACGTAGCCCCAAATTACGGACCATTTACATTTTAACTCTAACTCGGTCGCTCTACCAAAAGGCGATCGCCCGCTCAAAAATCAACGGGCGATCCCTCTTAGCGGCCCCCATTCAACTTAATTGATGAAATCTTCCAATTATGCAGCCTCTCATCTCGGATTTCGTATCGGTGCAATGAACTTGCGCCTCGTTCCGACACTCCCTCGTATTAGCAACAACATTACTAAAAATCCACGCCAATTCTCTAGTGTAACTAAATCTATAAGAGAGTAAACAGAGCACGTCGACTTGTTGCGCTCAGGAATTCACAGATTTCCAATTCCCCGCGTCTTAATGGTCCAATGTCACGATCGGATCGGCCGACGCAAGAACTCATCTAGTAATCCAGGGCTGCGGCTCGGAACAACACGAGAGGTTGTTGCCATTTCAACGAGATTGTTTACGAACTGGCCGAAACAGGACGAAAAGGGTGTCCTTGCGGAGACAACGCACGCGACGGCGACAAAACGGGCGGGACGGGACGGGACGGAACGGAACTGCGGCGAACTCGATCAAACGGTCGCACACGCGATCGCCGGCCCGGCCGGAGCGTATTCGCGCATGCAAATGATATTTAAAATGTTTATTTTGGAATGCAATGTCGCCGACCGGCGGCCGGCGACGACGTGTTCTCCTACTTTGAAGTCGTCGACCTTTCAAGGCTACGGAAAGTCTTAGGAGAGTTGGCCAGAGCGACCAACACTTGCGAGTGAGGAATGGTTCTATCCTATCATATGTGTGTGTGTATGTGGTTCTATAAACGCAGAAACAAACACTCTGGAGGTATAAATGTGTTTAAATAAACATATTCGAGTATGTAGTGGCTTAAAGGCGCCCGCCTGGGCGTTGATCGCGAACATTAATGCAAAACTTTATGAAAATATTGCCCCCCTCCGAATGTGCCAATGATGTGAGGTAGTGACCGAAGTAGTCTCTCATTTTTCAAAAAACTTCATCGAAAATTAATCGACGACGTTGTTTGAAGATGATAGATGCTAAAAAATCTGAAACTGGAAAGATACTAAAGGATTGAAAATGAAATAAGAAACTTGCGATTATCAGTCACTGCTGTTATAAAATCAGAAGTGGTTTGAAAGCAAACCAAAGAAAATTAAGGCTATTCAAACAGTATTAGTTAGTTAGACAAAAACCTTGAAGTTATAAAGACACTAAAGGTCTGAAAATAAGCTAAAGAAACCTATTGATATTTAGACACTAAAGGTTGAAGAAAATAAGCTAAAGAAACCTGAGGCTATTAAGACAATAAAGGTTCAAGAAAATATGTCAAAGAAAATAAGCTAAAGACACCTAGGCTATTAAGACACTACATTTTCAAGAAAATAAGCTAAAGAAACCTATTGCTATTGAAAGACACTAAAGGTTTAAGAAAATAAACTAAAGAAACCTATGGCTATTAAAACACTAAAGGTTCAAGAAAATAAGCTAAGGAAACCTAGGGCTATTAAGACACTAAATATTCAAGAAAATAAGTTAAAGAAACCTAGGGCTATTAAGACACTAAAGGTTCAAGAAAATAAGTTAAAGAAACCTAGGGCTATTAGGACACTAAAGGTTCAAGAAAATAAACTAAGAAGAATTTAGAACTATTAAGACACTAAAGATTCAAGAAAATAAGCTAAGGAAACCTAGGGCTATTAAGACAGTAAAGGTTCAAGAAAATAAGCCATAGAAAATAACCTAAAGAAACCTAGGGCTATTTAGACACTAATGCCCAGTTGCACCAAACGAGACTTAAGTTCTAGTCAGGACTTAAATCCAGAAGGCTATCATACACGAGCTAAGTATTGCTTAGAACTTTAATGGACGCTATGGAAATAGGGTAGCCATTTGGCTCGTGTGAGACGGACTTCTGGATTTAAGTCCTAACTTATAGTTGGTGCAACCGGACATAAAGGTTGAAGAAAATAAACTTAAGAAACCTAAGGCTATTAAGACAATAAAGGTTCAAGAAAATATGTCAAAGAAAATAAGCTAAAGACACCTAGGCTATTAAGGTACTACAGGTTCTAGAAAATAAGCTAAAGAAACCTATTACTATTAAGACACTAAAGGTTTAAGAAAATAAGCTAAAGAACCCCAGGGCTGTGAAGGCACGAAAGGTTCAAAAAAATAAGCTAAAGAAAACCTAGGGCTATAAAGACACTAAAGGTTTAAGAAAATAAGTTAAGGAAACCTGGGGCTATTAAGACACTAAACATTCAAGAAAATAAACTAAATAAACCTATTGCTATTAAGACACTAAAGGTTTAAGAAAATAAGCTAAAGAACCCCAGGGCTGGCAAGGCACGAAAGGTTAAAAAAAATAAGCTAAAGAAAACCTAGGACTATTAAGACACTAAATATTCAAGAAAATAAGCTAAAGAAACCTAGGGCTATTGAGACACTAAAGGTTTAAGAAAATAAGCTAAATAAATCGGTATTGGTATTAAGCCACTAAAAGTTGAAGAAAATAAACTAAAGAAACCTAGGGCTATTAAGACACTAAAGGTTCAAGAAAATATGTCAAAGAAAATAAGCTAAAGACACCTAGGCTCTTAAGACACTACAGGTTCAAGAAAATAAACCAAAGAAACATCTTGCTATTAACCCTACAGAGGTCGCGTTCGAATTTATAACACGAGAGGTCGCGACGGACTGACGCTCCGGGTATGAAAAAAATCTGTTTTTTTAACTAAAATCTAACAAACTGCTGAATGTATTAAAAATATTCGCTATTAGAGATAAATATATCGCTTTATTTTATTTAATAACGGTCAAATTAATAACAATATTAATAAACTAACAGAACAAATTCTTTAAACTTAATGCTACAAAATTCTTTAGAACAAAAATGAAAAATTATTCAATTTCTTGAAAATTTTTTAAACAATTATCACATATAAACTTCGTATACTCTAAACATACGAAAGCATGACATTTCACACACGAATATCGGGTAGGTCTACAAAATCTACATATACCGCGGGTAAATGCCGTGTTTTCTTCTACCGCTCTTTCTGTGTCTATTGTCCCAGAAATTGCAAATAAGCTTGCTCTTTTTCGTACCAAGACATTGTATATAAAAAAATGCAATAAGTAGGGACGTTTTGGTCGTATAATTTCTATTTTCCTCTTACCTTGTTAAAATATTAGTGCAAAAAAAAGCAAGACACAAGAGATCGCGCCGGACTGTCGCTCCGGAAACGTCAATAAAATCAGTTCAATCAACTCAATCGGCGTACACTTTCGTACTGAGGTTATTCAACATGGTTTAGGAAGATATTGGGCCAGCTGCCTCAAAAACACGAGAAGTCACGAAGTTTATGTTAAAAATGTTTTGATGCGGACTGTGAGTCCGGGCGCGACCTTTGGAAGGTTAAAGTTCGGTACTTCAGAATAGCAACAAAACAAAATCCTTCAATTTTGTGACGTCCACGTAGCATTTTGTACTTAGTTCGTAACTGAATTCTATTGTTGTGAATTAATAGGATATTGTTGTAAATTGCAACATTTGTTTACATAAAATATTTTAAACTAATATGTGGGTAATCACTAAACGGCAACAATACCAAGGTCAAAATACTACCAACACATTTCAACTACATTATCACTGCCTATGACGTTACCAATCGTTCTTATGTGATTTAAAATTTATTTAGAAAATTTACCAATTAACATATTTTTGTACTATTTACAATACAATACTTAACGCTATCTTTAATCGACTTTTGCTATAGTAGCTACTGTATATAAATTCAACCATTCAAATAAACAATTCCTCATTATATCAGAAACAATTGAATTTAAAGACACTTTTGTTAAATATTTTATTTATTGAACAACGATTTCATTAAATTTAAAAATGAAAGCCAATAGACATAATATATGAAACTAAAATAAATTCTTTATAAATTCTACTCATAGTTTATAATGTATGATACATTTACAGGCACTTAAAAAAATCAATTGTACCGAACAATCTTTATTATTTTACAAAAGAACCTTTCTTGAAGTTTATTTTTTGGAGATTATTCCTTCCAAATGTTGGCCATAGCGGCGGTTAATATGATCGTTTTTGAAGTTCCAATTTTTGATAATATGTTTGAGGTTTTCAGGTGGTATTTGGCCAACGACTCGAGTAATGTTCACTTCAAATTCCTCAAGCGTAGCTAGCTTATCCATGAAGACCCAATGGAAAAAGTTATATTGTTACATGATCTACACGATCAATTCATTAGTTCGAAGCGTGAAATGAACTATTCACCAAATTGTTCTTGCTGTAAAGTCATAGTTTCACGGGCTGTACGACAAATGGGTGCTATTTTGTTGGAACGAAATGTCATCGAGACCATAGGCTTCAATTTCAGGCAACAAATAGTCCGTTATCGTGACACCATAATGGTCCCATTCGATTATTCTACTGGACCCATATACCACGTTAAACCGTTGTTTTGTCTAGATGTAATAACAGCTCTTGAACCTCTTCGGTTTGTAAATACTCGAAATACTTGAACATGTCATCGAAAATTGGAACTTTAGAAATGACCATATCAGCGGCATAACATATCAGATGATAGATTCACTTTAAATTAAAGTTGGTTCTTCCTTGTAATGAACTAACTATATTTCGCATTCGACTTCTTCACTTGAAGCAAACTTCTATCCTTGGAGTATTTATTTTAAATTTTTAAACCGGTTGTACTCGCTGGGTGCTAGATCTGATATCACCATTCAAATGGTCCAATAAATCAACGTAACAGTCCCCTAAAGGTTAAATTTCCAATACGCATTTTGACGCTGCATCCATATGCGGTTTATGATTACTGTGGAAACACACGCACGATTCGACGGTGGATTGGTCCAATGGACGCGGTTGTTATGGTAAAAAGACACTGTGTTTGGACGCAGCGTCAAAACGCGTATTGGAAATTACACCTTAAGACTGTTCGTATATTCTCAAGATAAAGTCAATCACTATAACTCGAAACCATTTCCAGCTGACATTTGTGTTTTTGGATGTTGCGGTTAGCTTTTATGCCGTTCCGACTGTGTCGCCTATTGGACTTAGGTCTGATCTGTAGTGATAGACCCTCCTTTCATTGTTTGTTATAAATTGATGCACAAATTCGTTTGGATTATACCAAAACAGTACCAAACAGTGACCTGAATCTTCGACACATTGCTATTTTCATGCGACTCCCATCGTACACATGAATTTTACATGCATATTAAAGAAAGGGAGCTTGCTCCCTTTTATCTAGATATCTAAGAACAATTTAATGGATTTGTTTATCATTTCCTGTAGTGGCTGTTATATTTGGACATCCGGAATGTGGTGAATTGTCATCGACGGAGCAAGTATGCACTAACACTTTCTAAACTCAATAACTTAACACAACAATTGCATCCTGCACGTATATACTGCACAGAGTTTATTTATTTCAATATTTATTTAAACAACTTTACAATGCGAATTGTTACCTCATGCTTTGGTATTCGCTTTTCCTTACAGTTTACTATCGTTTAAAACAATAAAACAAACTCTAAGTTACAAAATTCCGTGTAATAATGTTGAGATTGATATGCTACTCCTTTTGGGAGAATGTATAGGAAATTACCGGGAAGCTGAGCACCTGTGGGCAATTAGGTTTCCTAATATTCGAAAATCGCATATGGCCTTTAAACGACTGGAAACCCTTTAGACGCAGTACCGGTAAGCTTTCCACGAAGAAGAGAGTCCGCAGACGATTCAAAACTAGCGAAAACATGGTTAGGAGCTGACGCATTTAATCCCCATGTAATTCCAGACAGCTTGCCATTGATTCTGGTCTTAGTCAAACATCAATAATGAAAATTTTGCATTCATATAAATTTCACCCCTATCCATATCAGTCTTCACCAAGAACTATATGGCGAAGATTTTAATAATCGCGTTGCATATTGCAATTCGATTAATGAAAAATATGAGAATGATAATATTTTTTTAAAGCAAATAATTTTTTCCGATGAAGTCACATTTACTAACTGTGGACAGTACCTGTTTTTTCTTTACTTGTTTATTGAACATTTACCTATTTCTATTGCCGATTGGGACTGCCACACATGAAAACACCTCGTCCCATTCCAAGCAGACAAATTATCGCCGCGACTGAATGAGTTTCGAACGCGCAACCTGACGCACTAAAAGTCAGCGCGACATATTATTTATTTAATAAAATCGTAACCCGTAACGCAAATTAAACTTTTTTTTCCAATGTACGCAGATTTTATCATAGATTCGAATTTCAAAATTAAAATTGCATCATTCCATTTGAAATTTTAAAGTTACCTCCTCTCCTATCAAAATGGAATGTGGAGGGGATGTCAAACATATGTCAAAATTTATCCCCCTCGATCTTCATTAATTCCCGTAAAGGCTCATTCAAATACTCCAACAATACCCAAAACAAGCAAAAAAGTCCCTATAGCCCCTATCTGATCTTCAACCCCTAGGGAGGTACAGCCCCTCAAAATTGAGTAAATAATCAGATGATTTTTGGTATAACTTGCACATTTTTTGCACTATCGAGCTGATTTTTGCACTGGTGTCTTTAGATTAACATCCCTAAACCTCAGTTATTGAGAAAATTCAAGATCCACGTAAACAACCCTCTTAAATTGACACGGTTTTTACACTATAATTTGAATACTAGTCAAAATTGTTCCAATAACTTTGCAGTATATTAATCCTCGATCAATTTCTAATAGAAATGATGCCCCATGTGACCATCCTAAATCACACCCTTTAGGAGATATTTGAATCATTTTCCGTAACTACACACACCTAATGCATATTGCACGCAATCAGACAATTTTTGATATAACTTGCACTATCGGGTTGATTTTTACACTTTAGTTTAACGTTCATAACCTCAGGTATCGATAAAATTCAAGATCCACTAAAACTACCCCTTGAAATTGAGATAAGATGGTTGGTACGATTTTCCCACTATAATTTTAATATTCGTCAAAATATTTGAAATTACTTCGTATCATATTAATCCTCGTTAAATTTCCAATAGAAAAGATGCCGTATGCAACCACCATAAATTGCACCCTTTAGTGGATATTTCAATTTTTCTCCTACGATGCATATTGCACTCAAATCACATTTAATTCGACACTGAATCACTGACACTTTCGATTTACGGTCCGTAATCTTAGATAATCACTAAAATGCACATTTTTAAAAGCCACCCCCGAACGGTACTGTTCATACCTGTAACATAGATGTTTCAACATTTAATTCTCAAGCATTAAATCTGATCAGCTGTTCGGACAAAATGATTCACACGATCCCAAGGAACAGGTCGCGTACTGCAAAGGACAATGTCGCACACAGATGTACCATTTTAATTTATTCG
>JAWQRP010003558.1:0-13178 GCA_033557875.1 Quadriops clusia
TGATTTCGAATCTCCATAGCAGCAATTAATCGTTCTCTACAAATGTAAATGTGAATATGTAACAGTCAACAAACTGCTTATTCCCATGTCCAACGCGAGAATTTGAAGGTTAGGTCCTACTTACCGGTGAACATACAATGAGATAAACTCTGCAACGTTATGCAGCACTTCTTTGGCTTGACTTCCCAAGGGTTTCCCTTTGACACCAACGCGTTTTGAAGTCATTATTAGACGTTTAAGATTATTAAAATAATCAAGAAACATTATTCGGACTACGCTAATGATTAGCAGAAATGGCCGCCTGTTGTTCGGCAACGAACTGCTTGGACAGATTTACGTTTCTGCGCAAGTGACGTAAATGTATTCTCCTTAAGAAAAACAGACTTTAGTGGATGAGGAGGAGGAGGAGGTAGTGGATGAGGAGGAGGAGGAGGTGGATGAGGAGCAGGAGGTAGTGGATGAGGAGGAGGAGGTAGTGGATGAGGAGAAGGAGGAGGTAGAGGATGAGGAGGAGGAGGAGGTAGTGGATGAGGAGGAAGAGGAGGTAGTGCATGAGGAGGAGGAGGTAGTGGACGAGGAGGAGGAGGAGGTAGTGGACGAGGAGGAGGAGGAGGTAGTGGATGAGGAGGACGTGGAATCCCCTTCTTCTCACTACTTACCCATTTTTGCAATTATTAAATGTTAGACACAAGTATTTTTAAAATTAAATGAGTGTTTATTTTAAAAATATTCTCGCGCACGGCTCACTTCCAAGACATGCAAATCTAGGCTAGGCCACAAGTGCATTCCTTCCAGGAAGGCACCGGAATTAGAAATTCACAACGATGAAAGACTTCTCTACGCGTTTACATTTACCTTTGCTTTTACATTTGCGTTTGCTATAACATTTGCGTTTGCTTGTACATTTGCCTTTGCTTTTGCATTTGCGTTCGCATTTGCCTCTGTGGGAACAAACCAACATAAGTGAGCCATCCACATGCTTTTCCACACAGCTGAGCAAAAGTTGCCCACCGGAATGATATGCACCCATGTGCAATTAAAGTGCCATTGAAATGTGCAGAACGGCTCGCACAACGGCGTGATGTAAATCGACGTCGGGCTGTAAATCCGGACGGCGTTGTGAATAAATATCAAGCTGAAGAGGTCAGGAGATCCCGTGCAAATTTTACTGTGGGACGCGCAGAGAGTCCATAAGGTGACTTCAGGAAGTAAACTGAATGCGAATTAACTGCTCTGATGGATTGAGGAAGAAGATCTTTGCTTGATATCAAGCGCTTTGCCCGAGGACTAGTCAGCCGGCGCCTCATTGTCAGAACGAGAATTCTTTCCTCGTCTTTCTTTAGTTTTATTCCCTTATTCCTATTGCTCACAGGTTGTATTATAATACAGGGTGAGTCTCGGTAATCTGCAAATTTTAAAATGCAAATACCAAGCATCTTTCAAAGACAATAATTACACACGTTGCTGTCCTTCCGGCAACCGACTAGATTTTGCTTCCTTTGTCGGCATTTTTATATACCATTTGTTTTTTACTTTTTCATATTTTTATATGTCGAAATAGTCAGAAATATACATCCTGTATAAGAAACTGAGTACTTAAAAGAAAATTATGAAGCAGCGAACCTTCCATTTGAAATCTAAGAAGCTGAATCGCCCTCGGGATTAGACAATAAAACGAAAAGTAGAATAGCGAAATGGTTGCAGGTGCATCGCATGCGTTTTACTTTCAGTAATTATACCGATCATTACAGCAACCACACAACAATTACTCCGCCAAACACATCGTCAGTGTCAAGATCATGTCATGATGTGCGCACTCGCTGTCTGGATTATATGCATTTTGAGATGCCCGCTAAGTGGTTCGTTCACGCTACAGTACGTAAATTAGCCTGAAACGAAGGCCTTCAGGTAAAATCGCCACCATTTGGTTTTGTTTTCCGCCAAACGGTTGTTCAACGCGAGCTTTCGATCCTCGCCCTTCCTCCTCTTCAGTCCTCTGAGCAATCTAATGATTAATTATTGGCGAACCAATAATTACCATCGGTAATTTTCTCATTTTAAGTAACGCGATTTCTATGGTGGGTGTGCTGATGGTTGCGTCCCTATGAAAAAATCGCATTTCAAAGAAATAATTTTAAAGGCGAAGAAAGAATTTAACAATATTTAAGGATTGTCTTTCCTTGCAGAAAATCCTCCAGCAGTCCGTCGTCAGCGTGCACATAGAAGTTAGGCCGAAGTACTTAATACCAGACACAAACTGCTTTATCGATTATCTGGAAACTCTGAAGACCGTAGCTTCTGCACATGTTTACGTACTTATGGTGCCTTTAGTAGGTAAGTGAGTTATCGTGTTTTTCCATTTTCTTTTGTTCGTTACTATGTGTATGCATATTCCGGCGAAAGGAACTGCCGAAAAGCTTTTGAAAGCACTTTCCATGTAGGATGCATTATATTTTATTTCGGAATCTATTTTATTTCACATTTTTTGATATTTTATTATATTTTACATTTTCGCTCTCCATATACAGGGTGATATTAAAAAAAGTATATCATGATTATGTTTTTTACAGTAAGTACTTATGACAAACAAAAAGTAGATGAAACACTGATAGGCAATTTGAAATACTTCTTGTTGCATCGCATTCAAATCGCGTAAAGGTAACGGAGTAAGAGCAGGCGAAATATATATATATATAACACTTGCGGTCGAGATAATGTGCTTAATTTGCAAATCTGCTCTGTGTGGTGTGAATTGAATAACACGGAAGTCTTTCTGGGCAGACTCGCTCATCGCTCTGGCTCACGATTAAAGAATTCTGTTATAAACTAAAAGATTAGCACATGCTTTGCTTGACTTAGCCATAACTAATTGAACCAAATATGTGTGTGGTAATGTCGTGTAGGAATCAGTGTGTAATTTTAAATAATAATTTCTGTTTTATTTCTTATGGAGATTGACTGATGCGCTAGATTGACTGAGGCGGTAGATTGACTGATGCGCTAGATGTACTTCAATTGATTGTATGCGCGTAGATCTTCCCACAATTTCGAAACGATTGCGAGTGGGATGGCCGGCGTAAATTTTATCTGAATTGTTGTTGCCCATTGAGAGTGAAATTGCACCGCAGAGCGACCATAAAAGAGATCGATTCTAACGTTTTTGTTATTACTGTAACGTATGTAAATTATATCATCGCTGTAAACGAACATCGCTGCTATAAACGAAAGCAGCTAATGAAATTGCTCTCTTAAAGCTCGAGCAGCAATTGCAGTTATGGTTTGCGAAACCGCAATATATCAATCCTTGTCAGTCTTCTGCTCTGGATTACGTTATGAATGAAGCCGGAAATTCTGTGATGAAACTATAATGTACGTTATTAATGAATCTGGATTTTTTAAAAGAAGTTAGAATTTTTAATAAACTAGATTTTTTAATGAAAGTATTTTTTTTAATGAATCTGCATTTTTTTAAATGAAACTAGATTTTATTTAAATGAATCTAGATTTTTTTAATGATAATAGGTGTTTTAAATGAAACTAGATTCTGTTTAAATCAAACTAGATTTTTTAAATGAAACTAGATTTTTTTAAAGAAACTAGATTTTTTAATAAGGCTTGATTTTTTTAAAGAAAGTAGATTTTTTTAAAAAAAGCTACTTTTTTTTATTAAGACTAGATTTTTCTTAATGAAACTAGATATTTTGAATAAAGCTAGATTTTTTAATTCAAAGATTTTTTTAACTAGATTTTTAGTAAAGCTAGATTATTTTAATGAAGCTAGATTTTTTATTAAAGCTAGATTTTTTATTAAAGCTAGATTTTTTATTAAAGCTAGATTTTTTAATGAATTAGTTTTTTGAAAGTACATTTTTTAATAAAGCTAGATTTTTTAATTAACTAGTTATTTTAAACTAGATTTTATAATTAACTAGTTTTTTTTAAACTAGATTTTTTAATTAACTAGTTTTTTATAAACTAGATTTTTTAATTAACTTTTTTTTAACTAGATTTTTTAATTAACTAGTTTTTTGAAATTACATTTTTTAATAAAGCTAGATTAGTAATTAACTAGCTTTTTAACTAGATTTTTAGTAAAGCTAGTTTATTTTAATAAAGTCAGATTTTTTAATTAACTAGATTTTTTAAACTAGTTTTTTTAATTAACTAGTTTTTTAACAAGATTTTTAGTAAAGCTAGATTGTTTTAATGAAGCTACATTTTTAAATTAAGCTAGATTGTTTTAATCAAGCTAGATTTTTTAATTAACTAGTTTTTTTAAAGTACATTTTTTAATTAACTAGATTTTTTAACTACATTTTTTAATTAACTATTTTTTTTAGATTAAATTTTTTAATAAAGCTACACTTCTTAATGAAGCTAAATTTTTAGATGAAGTTAGATAAAAAAAACTACATTCTTTTAATGAAGGCAAGTTGTAATAAAGCTATTTTTTATTATATTATTTTTATAACGCTACATTTTTATAATAAAGCTAGATCTTTAAATAAAGCTGAGGTTTTTTAAAGAAAGTAGATTTTTTTAATTACACAACATTTTTTAATAAAGCTAGATTTTATAATGAAATTAAGAAAATACAATATTTCGTCTTGACCCGGACTCTCAACTGAAGATAGATTATTTAATTAATCTCCATTTTTTCAAATTCATTAAATAATCTAGATTCGTTAAATAATCTAGCTTCATTAAAAATCTAGATTTATGAAATAATCTACCTTAATTAAAAATCAAGATTCATTAAATAATCTAGTTTATTAAATCTAGATTCATTAAATAATAAAAAACCTAAATTCATTAAATAATCTAGATTCCTTAAATTATGTAGCTTTATTAAAAATCTATATTTATTAAATAATCTAGATTCGTTAAATTACTAATCTAGCTTCATTAAAAATCTAGATTCATTAAATAATCCAGCTTCATTAAAAATTTAGATTTAATAAATAATCTAGCTTAAAAATCTAAATTCATTAAATAATCTAGATTCCTTTAATAATGTAGCTTTATTAAAACTCTACATTTATTAAATAAGCTAGCTTCATTAAAAATCTAGATTCATTAAATAATCTAAAGTCACTAAATAATCTAGCTCAAAAAACCTAAATTCATTAAATTATCTAGATTCTTAAATAATGTAGCTTTATTAAAAATCTAGATTCATTAAAAATCTAGATTTATTAAATAATCTAGCTTTAAAAAATCTAGATTTATTAAACAATCTAGATTCGTTAAATAATCTAGCTTCATTAAAAATCTAGTTTTATGAAATAATCTACCTTAATTAAAAATCTAAATTCATTCAATAATCTAGATTCTTTAAATAATGTAGCTTTATTAAAAATCTAGATTCATTAAGTAACCTAGCTTTAAAATAAACCTTGTAATTTAAATAATCTAGCTTCATTAAAAAATCTAGCTTCATTAAAAATCTAGATTTATTTAAATAATCTACCTTTAATAAAAATCTGGATTCATTAAATAATCTAGCTTCATTAAAAATCTAGATTTATTAAATAATCTAGCTTTAAAAAATCTAGATTTATTAAACAATCTAGATTCGTTAAATTATCTAGCTTTATTGAAAATCTAGATTCATTAAATAATTTAGCTTTTTTAAAAACCTAGATTTATTACATAATCTAGCTTCAAAAAATCTAGTCATGAAATACTCCAGCTTTATTAAAAAGCTTGATTCATTAAATTTAGCTTAAAAACTCTACATTCATTAAATAATCTAGCTTAAAAAAATCTAAATTCATGAAATAATCTAGCTTTATTCAAAATCTAGATTCATTAAATAATCTAGTTACAAAAAATCTAGATACATTCATTAAAAATCCCGTTTCATTAAGTAATCTAGCTACAAAAAATGCAACACGCGTAAGTTTGGTTGCCTATACAATTTTTAAGAGGTTATTTGACCTTGTTAGCGTGGAGACGTCATTAGGCTAAACAACTTTGAACAAAAATACAATAAATATGCAGAAGTTCGGTTATTTAGCGAACGAGTCGATTTATCAAACTGGTCGACAAGGCTTTGGTATTCAAGATAAATAAGTAAATACACACAACGAATACTATAAGCGCTATAACCTCAAAGGTAAATAAATATGTCATTTAATGTGACAGATACGCGCTCACTAAACTGGTTACTCTTTGTTACGTCACCGCTCCCAGAATGAGCGCTGCCGCCTTAAGCGGCGGGGAGCGGCAAACAGTTTGCAAAAAGTACATTGCGTGAGACA
Source organism: Quadriops clusia (assembly GCA_033557875.1). Taxonomy (NCBI): domain Eukaryota; kingdom Metazoa; phylum Arthropoda; class Insecta; order Coleoptera; family Hydrophilidae; genus Quadriops; species Quadriops clusia. The sequence goes on from JAWQRP010003558.1 coordinate 6,264, forward strand.
TCTATATACATATATATAATCTTTGACAATACATACTTAGATACTTACCAAGAAAGTAAAAGTAAATAAATTTAATTTTTTTTCTCTTTCTTTCATTGCAGTCTTGAACGAATTGGAAGGCTTAGCCAGGGGTGGCAAACACCCGGCCCCAGCCCCCAGAACCGCCTTGGATCCAGAGCACGTGCGGAAAGTAGCCGAATCCTCGAAGCAAGCTCTGGAATTTTTGGGCACTAGACATCCTAACGTGAAGTGCATAACCACGAAAGGAACAATTTTGACTTCGTCCACGTTCACAGTGGAGGACGATCACACGTCTGACGCACTTAAAAACGACGACAAGATTTTGTCAACCTGCTTGACGTTGTGCAAAAGCAATAAAGATCAGCATGTAGAAGGTAAGTCACAAAAAACTTTCTCTTAATTTGTCCTTAAATTTCTTTTGGTTTTCTTTAAATTTGTCTCAAATTTTCCCTAATTACCTGTTGCTTTATTTCCAAAAAGGACAACCAAGAGAGCTCTATAGAGAAGTTGTGTTGCTAACCGAAGACAGAAATTTGAGGGTCAAAGCCCTGGCGAGGGATGTGCCAGTCAGGGAGCTGCCCGACTTCATGACATGGGCAGGTCTGGGATGAACCAACAGATCCGAAAAGTAGCAACTTGCAAGTATGAAAACGAGAAAGAGCGTTCAATCTGATACCCACAAAACAAGGTAAGTGCCCTCTTTCAAATTCGCCTAGAAATGAAAAATGAAAAATTCCAACCTGGTTTTCGTTCCAGGTCTTCTCCTAGCTGATGCGGTCAATATTTAACTCGGTAATGTTTGCGAGACTTTCAAGGCAAAATTTAGATTATACAATGTTAGTTCTAATAGTCTAAATGTACAAGGTGATCAAAAAGATGTGACCATAATTAAAATGAGGAATGTACCTACTACTTAGTTTTACATTATCTTTTACATTAAATAAATTTACCCTAATTCTAAGTATTTTTAATTTTTGCCAAGTAGGTAGTTGCGGTTTCTTGAAGTATAGTAACTTACTTCGATTTAGAAAAAAAAATAAAATTAAAATTGTTTGGCATCCTGCAAAAACAAAATAAAGTGAGAATTCCTGTACTATATCTAATCAGTTACTTCCTAGCCTAAAATTAAGTTTATGTGATACTATTTTAATATCCTGCTTGTACTAAAATCAAATCAATGGATATGCTAGTGTTAGTACTTATTTATTTAGTTTGGTAAGTTGTTTAACTGCGAGCAGTTTGAGACTGTCAAAGCTCGATTGAATCAAGTTTTGTAATTATTCAAAAGTTAAAAAAAAAAACAAAAAAGGAGTACTTATTTTTTTTTTAGAAAATTTACAATATTGACTTTAACATTAATTTCAAAATTAATTTTAACATAACACAAGTGGAGTTTTAAGCGGTGGTCACATCTTTTTGTTTGGAATTCAAATTAACAAATTAACGTATTATTTGTTGTTAACTATACACACCTGTAAGGATTTCAAAAGAGGCATTGTAACTCACATCGCTGTTATTAGATGGTGTCTACCTATATTTCCACAAAAGCCGATATCGATGTGTCTGGTTATCGTTAAGCATCTTTGACCTTTAAAAGTGAGTTTAACTACCACGAGAAGCAATCTCCGAATTGCGAATCCGTTAACTTTGATTCCACAAAATTTCGAAATTCACTGGAAATTTGAGGCACGCAAAATTAGCTTTGCGTGCTTCTTCGTTTCGTATTAGTGGAAATTCTCACAAATTCTGAAGTGTAACTGTACAAAATTAGTAAATTAAAAGCGTTATAATAACATAATGTTATACAAATCTTGTAATATTACGAGATGTGTTATTAAATATCCCCCCCACGTACGTAGGAAGTATTCTTCAATTTGTGGCAATTTCTATTAATCATCCAGCGGCCACGTTATTGTTGCTTTTTTATTGATTGATGAAGCTCTTATTCAATTTACAATGAAAACATATACACACGTTTTTTAACGTATTTTGCACAGATTTGTACGGGCTTTGTATTTTTCTTTACTTTTACTATTTTAGTTGTAATCGAGACGTTAGGCTTAATTAGATTATTGTATATTTATAGTTATAACTTTATGTGCCATTAACTTGCTCCACCGTGGCATATTTACATAGATTTTATAGAACATATTTAATTCTAGCATCATGATGTATTTTTATTATTCTATTAACTTGTTATAAACGATATACTTGCACTTGTTTTTGCTCAGGAATTTATTGTTCATTATACTAAATGGCAATTAAATATTTTATTGTCAGCGCCGAGTTCGTTTGATTTTCCTTGAACTTCTCTCCTTAATTACTAATTTAAGATCCGCTTTGGCAGAGAGTCGATTTGGATGATACATTCGGATGATAAACGATTTGGATGATAGATTCGGATGATAGCCGATTTGGATGATAACCATTTCGGATGATAACCGATCAACAGATTTTCATACGATTTTGTACTGTTAGATAAATGGGAAATTCAGGGAATTTATGATAGGTATTTTTAGGCCTTAAATGCAGCATTCATCAATAAATCAGCTCAATAGACCGATAAATTTAAAGCGCATTAATCTCGCCGGAGGCTTACAGAACGTGTGAATATTTTCGCGTACACACAATGCTGCCACCATTCATCAAAGAACGTGGCCCGCCCGGCTAATACCAGTCTTAGCGTTGATTTACGACAATGATGGCACTTAACAATACATTACTAATTATGAAACAATTGAAAACAGAAGCGTACTTGATCAAATTGGCGTTTAGTATTCAAAGCGAGGTGTCCTGCCCACGTAGTAAGGCTACATAACCACTTCGATGGGCCATTCATAATGCAACGTATTCGTTTAATTGAACTGGATGTGGCGTGGAATGGCTCATGTGAATGTAGTTTGTCACCTTGCAACTTACAAATTACATGGTAGTGCAGAAACACCTCCGAGCTGGAGAATTGTTGCCTTTTAACAATGGTGTTATTTACGGGACGAGATTTTGCTTTCCTCTTTTTGCTCTTCCCTTTTTTGGTCTTCTTTTTTGCTCTCTTCCTTTTTTTGCTCTTCCTTTTTTTGCTCTTCCTTTTTTTGCTCTTCCTTTTTTTGGTCTTCTTTTTTGCTCTCTTCCTTTTTTTGATCTCTTCCTTTTTTGGTATTCGTTTTTTACTTTTCCTTACTTTCCTAGTTTTCCACTTAGTTCCAAGAATTTACTTGAATAACAAAGTCTTTCTTATCTCTTATTTTCTCATATTTGTTCATTTCAGATAAGTAGGTAAATAAATTTATTAGAAATACAAATGACGATGGCGATAACGCTTGGTATATAAATTACACTAGAAACCTTTGTTTTCCTAATTATCATCTGTCAATTTTGCAGTGATTCATACAATATAGCAAATAACGAAAGAATGATGGATGAATGAATGAATAAAAGCAAAACCTTCAATAAATCTTTCTATGTAATACCTTTATTGTCTTGGAAGTGGACAAAATCGTATAAAAACAGAAAAAAGTTGGCAAAGCCCTTGAATAGATTTGGTTTATAAAAAAAGACAAAATACTATTTACGTATATTGAATGTCTAAATTACCCAACAGTTTTCATATAAATAAATAAATTATTTATTACCCTCGAGAAATATCTAATGCAAAGCTTTAATCGAGTTATCTAGTTATCCGTATAATTGTCGAAACAAATTTTATAAACAAATTCTTATTTAAAGCCAAGCTAACGTGACTCATCCGTGTTTTTTGTGCATACGAGCGACCAAAACAGTGGCGCTTCGTCACCAATTGTTTCCACCGCCAACCGAGTCACAAATTCTTCTAAATATCGCTAATCTAATACGCGCACGGCTATGTCGATATTCACTTGTCAAAAAAGTGAACAAGCGCTCTGAACCCTCCGCGAGTCCATGCAACACAAATTTTCATCCTGATAATTCTTTAATCCCCAGCTCTTGGATTCATTTTAGTGCAAATACCGAATAAACCCAAACTCTAGTTTGACATCAACCCCCTACTTTACCCCCGATTTGTCCCACAGCCCCGCAAAAAGCGAAAATCTTATCGCATTTGTCGCGGAGGAATTAATTGTCATATTGCGTCAAATTATAATGCGCAAGTTGAGACAAGTGCCGGTCGCGTGTCTTAATTCCGAAGTTGTCGCGTCGTTATTTCGAGTTTTGAAGGAAGTAAACGATAATTATTGAAAATGTTGGGACAACTCGTGTGTGCTTTATTGTTTGTACTTTCTTATGTGTGTTTTATTGTGCGTATTTTCTTATGTGCGCTTTATTGTGTTTACTTTCTTATGTGTACTTTATTGTTTGTACTTTACTGCCTGCCCTTTATTGCGTGTCCTTTATTGTGTGCACTTTCTGGGGATTGCACCAAATCGGAGGATTTAAACCTGGGGCCCAAGCTGAACCTGCTGATGGTAAGCGAAATTGTATATTTGTTTTTTTTTTGGCGAAAATCTTTTGTTTAGAGTATGTGATCACGGCTGCCCTTGATATGCAGGCATACCTCGCTTAGTACGGATTTAATTAGTACTGATTTGCTATAGTGCGATTTCTGTTTGATCTACTTAGGTTAGGTTTGTTTAGATTTGGGTAGGTTTGTTTAGATTAAGTTAGGTTTGCTTAGATTAGCTTAGGTTTGTTTAGATTAGGTTAGGTTTGGTTGGGTCAGCATTGATTTGGGTTGGTTAGGTTAGGTTTGATTAGATTTTAGGTATCAAATCAAGCTATATCCTCACTTTTTTGCCAAGCATGGTTTCTACAATAGAAGTCTACACTAATACTTTCAGTCTCATTAAGCACTTAGTAAAACCAGATATTATTTTAATAAAACTACATTTTTTAATTAACTAGATTTTTTAATTAATTACGTTTTTTAACTAGATTTTTTAAATGTGTCGTTTTTTTTTAATTTGATGTTTTAATAAATCTAGTTTTTTAAATAAAGTTAAAATTTTTAATTAACTTGTTTTTGTTAAAACTAGATTTTTTAATTAACTAGTTTTTTTAACTAAATTTTTAGTAGCCAGATTATTTTAATGAAACTACATTTTTTAATTGTCTAGATTTTTTTAATTAATTCCTTTTTTAACTAGATTTTTTAAATGTCTAGTTTTTTTTTATTTGATTTTTTAATGAAGCTAGTTTTTTAAATATAGATTTTTTAATTAACTAGTTTTTTTTAAACTAGATTTTTTAATTAACTAGTATTTTTAAATTAGATTTATAGTAAAGTCAGATTATTTTAATAAAACTACATTTTTTAATTAACTAGATTTTTTAACTAATTAAGTTTTTGTAACTAGAATTTTTTAAATGTTTAGTTTTTTTAATTTGATTTTTTAATGAATCTAATTGTTTAAATAAAGTTAGATTTTTTAATTAACTAGTTTTTTTAAAACGAGACTTTTTAATTAACTAGTTTTTTAAACTAGATTTTTAGTGGTCAGATTATTTTAATAAAGCTACATTTTTTAATTACCTAGATTTTTTAATTAATTACTTTTTTTAACTATATTTTTAAATGTCTACTTTTTTGAAATTCAATTTCTTACTTCTAGCTTCATGTTTCTTAAATAAAGTTAAAATTTTTAATTAACTTGTTTTTGTTAAAACTAGATTTTTTAATGAACTAGTTTTTTTAACTAGATTTTTAGTAGTCAGATTAGTTTAATAAAACCACATTTTTTAATTATCTAGATTTTTTAATTAATTACGTTTTTTTAACTAGATTTTTTAAATGTCTAGTTTTTTTTATTTGATTTTTAGTGAAGCTAGTTTTTTAAATAAAGTTAGATTTTTTAATTAACTAGCTTTTTTTAAACTAGAATTTTTAATTACCTAGTTTTTTTAATTAGTTTTATAGTAAAGTTAGATTATTTTAATAAAACTACATTTTTTAATTAATTACGTTCTTTTAACTAGATTTTTTAAATGTCTAGTTTGTTTTAATTTGATTTTTTAATGAAGCTAGTTTTTTAAATAAAGTTAGATTTTTTAAATAAAGTTAGATTTTTTAATAAACTAGTTTTTTTTAAACTAGACTTCTTAAATGTCTAGTTTGTTTTAATTTGATTTTTTAATGAATCTAGTTTTTTAAATTAAGTTAGATTTTTTTAATCAACTAGTTTTTTAATTAGACTTTTTAAATGACTAGTTTTTTTAAATTTGATTTTTTAATGAAGCTAGTTTTTTAAATAAAGTGAGATTTTTTAATTAACTAGTTTTTTTTAAAACGAGACATTTTAATTAACTAGTTTTTTTAACTAGATTTTTAGTAAAGCCAGATTATTTTAATAAAACTACATTTTTTAATTAACTAGATTTTCTAACTAGATTTTTTAATAAAGCTAGTTTTGTTAATGAAGCTAGATTATTTTAATAAAGCTAGATTTTTTAATTAACTAGATTTTTTTAAATTAGATTTTTTGATTAACTACTTTTTTATAACTACATTTTTTAATAAAGCTAGATTATTTTAATAAAGCTAGATTATTTTAATAAAGCTAGATTATTTTAATAAAGCTAGATTATTTTAATAAAGCTAGATTTTTTAAATGAAACTAGTTTTTTAACAAAGCTAGATTTTTTAAATAAAGTTAGTTTTTTTAATGAAGCTAGATTATTGTATTAATGAAGAAAATAATATATTTTGTCTCAAATGAAGCTAAATTAATTTAGATTATTAAATGAATCTAGAGTTCTTATGTGTGTTTTATTGTGCGTATTTTCTTATGTGCGCTTTATTGTGTGTACTTTCTTACATGTACTTTATTACGTGTCCTTTATTGTGTGCACTTTCTGGGGATTGCACCAAATCGGTGGATTTAAACCTGGGACCCAAGCTGAACCTGCTGATGGTAAGTGGAATTG